>CM056725.1:33856787-34155540 GCA_029844215.1 Przewalskia tangutica
TGTCACCCTCCCGTTGGTCCAAAATGTTTCGCCTCTAAAAATCCGCAAAAATTATAAATGACATAGCCGGAATTTTCCCAACAAAAGTCAGGAAACGCTTTCATTTAAAAACGACTCTAATCGGGTGTTGTGTACAAATTTCAAACTTGCCTAACTTAAGGCTCAAATTTTCTACGCACGCCCTCACGCATACCAAAATACGGTATAACATTCTCCTCCTTAGAAACATTCATTCCGAATGTTCCTTCTAAAGACTGACACGAAGAAGATCTTCTAACAAGTTGCCAATGCCACACACGGCCACAAACATAACACACGCTCTTCTTCCTCCTTACTCGTAGTGCCTCTCCTAACACTTGAACTCTTCTAGTATACGCACTCATACTTCGCCATCATTTCAGCTTCCCAAAACTTGGAGTCACTACTCCAAACTTGGTCATCTTACTCGCCTCAATCTTCCTTAATGCCATTCCCGCCTTCACGATCTACTTCCTCGAACGATCCACGAACTCATACGCTGGTCATCTAAACTGGGCCTAGCACCCTCGTGACTCGCCACCGCGACCACCCAGAGCTGACCTTCCTCGAACGGACGCGTCGCCCGCAACACGGCCCCAACCCACCCACTATCGCGCCAACTCGCTTCCTCGACACTAACAACCTTGTTAATCACATCATGAAAGCTACCACTTTCATTTACTCAACCTGTGACTTATCACACAATACATTCTAGGCATAAAATGCACTCCGACAAGGATCACTTGCAAAAACTTGTACTCAAAACGCCTTACATCTAAGGTCTCCTCTCAGAATATTCTAAGGTTCATCATTTTCTCACCCCAGCTTACCCTTTCACTAAGCATGCTTCTAAGTCACATTTTAGCACAAAGCTATCCAACATAACACTTAACACATTATCATAACATACAAAACTCTAGACGGTTATGATATACTGAAAGTAGGCGTTCAAAGGACCGCTAGAATCGGGAACTCCCACCGCGACTTCTACCGGCTCACGGCACGAACATTCTCGCTATGGAAAGTGAAGAACCCGCAATCGCTTCCAAAGAGTCTCAGGCTATCCTACCGCTACCCTCGGTCGACAGCTTCGCCATATGGCCCCGCTGGCCGCAAGAATAACAAGCTCCTCGTACTACGACACTCCCAAATGCGGTCTACTACATCGACCACACCGAGGTAGGGTGATCGTGATCCGCCAACACCCTACTCCTCAACATCTCAAGCTCGAGCCCCGACCGCTTCCCGAATATCCTGGCGGTCCCGGCGCGTGGGACCACTGCAATGGCGAGGTACATAACTAGTTCGGCCGAGGCGGTCCGCCGAAGTCGCCAAAATATCCGACCGCTCGCCTTCTTCGCACAAAGCCGTCCACCTGCCGACCGCGCCTCGCACTCCAAGTGAATGAGCTCAACGCGGCACGTCCATGCCCTACCAAGAGAAACACCAACAACTCTCGCTAGGTAATCATCGAGCCTCGTGAATATATCCGCACTCGATCCTCCATACTAGCTACTAATGCGGAACATACCGCCAATGAGTCGAACTCACATCAGACTCCCGAATCAGACGCCTGCTTCGCCAACATCAAAAACTGTTTACCGAGCCTCCTCATTTGCGAGGCAAGAAATGTGCTGTAGCGCCCCAAAACTCGCCCCAAACGGCCGGAAGCGCATGCTCTCCCGAAAGCTCCCACGAAGTAAACCAATCGATCATGTATCACGCAGCCGATGCGAACTAAATGTCACGCATCGCCAAGCTCGATCACCCGCAGACGATCTCTTCAGAATCGACGGATGAACTCCTCGCGATCATCCTCCGCCGACCAGAAACTCAAAGTGCTACAACTAAGGAAATCCCGTAGCCTCAAATCGCTCGCCGCGCACTACAAAGCCGCTGAACTGAATCGCCAAGGCCCAAATTATCTCATATCCGCCACAACTCGCCAATAATCGCCATCTCTCAGACTCATCTCCCGCCTTCCGCATCGCGGACCGAGGCTCGTGTATCAGAGTCTCAGCAGCCACCGCCGCGCTAAACTCGCTGGCCGGGCGGCGCCGCAAAACTCGCCGTCAAGCACTACTCATCGACGCTCGCGCTCGCACTCTCAATCCCACTAGCGCCTCGCCGCTTTGCCCTTCTCGCCCCGTTGCTTTCGCAGGCATAATCGTAAAACGAAACACGCCGAGGGTCCAACTTACAACACGCCTCTAAGGCACGATCTCGTAATGAGAAGAATGGAAACTAATCCTAAATGTCCTATAGCCTCCTCGACATAGACGTGGTGCACAACACACCGATAATCAAGACTTACTGTGACACGGTCAGACACTTTCCGAGGACTAATCGCTCGATACCACTTTGTAACGCCAACCCGGCCTGCATCGTGCCTTACCCTCGCACCCTAGTGATACAACATCGAGAAAACCAATGAAAATAAAACACGAGTCATGAAACAAGAGATATAATAAATAAACAAAGCAACCAAAACAATGCTTCGATATACATAAAAACCCAACAGCTTATCCTTTACAAACCCCGCCCACAACAAAGCATGCACTTAAGATTTACAACAACTATGACGGACAGGCTCGCCATACCCTCGAATGTACAATAACCTACAACTCAGTGGAAACATACCAAAGATAAGCCTCCAAGGAACGGAGCTTTCCAACACGCCAAATGAGATCCTCGTAGCGGATCCACGATCGACGTACTTACCGCGCAGATGAACGCAGCCCAAGCGAGGTCAAGATAACAGTACCAAGTATGTGAAATCACAACATCAGAATGAAATCATAATAGCTTAAAAGCAGAGACATGTATGATAACCAAAATACAAGACGCAACATAAAAAGCCAAGTCGTGGACTCACGCCTCAAAGTCACCACTAAATATAACTACGGGTCTCACGCCCACAACATCCATCATGTTCGCATCACGGCCGCATGCCCTAATATCGTGACGGCAGACATGTCCATGATGCAACACACAATAAGGCCGCATGGCCACATGCCCCGAACATCGCAGACGGTAGACATGCCCATGTAACCTCAATAACAATATACCGGGCGGTCAACCCCGCCGCACGCCACATGCCCCGGACATCGTGACGGGTAGACACGCCCATGTTGCGCACAACCATATATCGGTAATCAACCCGCCGCATGGGCCGCATGCCCTAATATCGCAGACGGCAGATACGCCCACGTGACATCAACAACAAGACAAGAATCAAAATGGAAACGCACTGCGGAATTCTCCATCACCGCCAAAGACGCCCAAGTAAGTTCTCAACAAGTCAACCTACTCTATCGAGACGCCAGAATACGTAAATACCACACTTGCACAACAAAGGCTATCATCACAAGATAGGCAAGTTTCACAACAACAAGCATAGGCAAGTTTCACAACAACAAGCATAGGCAAGTTTCACAACAACTCAAAGTACTTTCATTTTATGCCAAAGTCCGGTTTTTAACCCCAAAGTACTACATACGCTAAGTTCTTTTTAAAAGAGATCCATTACTTTTATAAAAGTCACCCGATACTTCGTGAGCCTTAGAATGACCGACCCACATTCCTTTCCAAAATCAAGTAACAACATTCTTTCCTAAGTTCCAGCTTGTCTAGTTTCAATTACTCAAGCTTCTCATTTTCAAATGGTTTCATAGTTCATAAACTTAATCACTTGATTCCTTTTAGAACAATTGAGTAATATATGTCTCACGCGAGAGTAGGTTATTCTTGTTTACAACATTCTTATTACAAAGAACATGATCTAGAAAATGTAATATCATTTTGTCTCATCTTAGTTTCTATGCAGATTTAGGTTTCACCGGGTTTTAATACGATACATCATTATTCAATACATTTTCCTTTATTAACGCCGCAGGGTCCTGTCGATACACATTCTGATTTCCAAATCAAGAAACATTATCCCTTTAAATAAAACCAAGTACTCATTACTCACGAACGAGGTTTCACACAAACATCCACATTAAAACAAATAAGTTAAGTCTCTTATCTTATAAGATCAAGTCTCTTAACTTCTAACATCATTAAACCATTTTCTTTACTTCTCTTAAGACATTATACCTAACTCCCATAAAGCTAGTATAACTCTTTTTAAATCCTTTAAAACCAAGTGTTACTCTCGATTTATAAATCTTTTGAAATACATCAAGTTCTTTATTATAACTAGCCGCTTATAGTTCACATCGCTACCTTTTAAAACCACAAAGTATTTTCTTACCTACATAAAGTCAAGTTATAACCAACTTCCCATAAAGCCGTTATAACACTTTATGTTTTAAGAACAATCAAACACAAGCATCACATGTACGCCACCGCACTACATAGTTCACACATATCACGCTAAGAGATAGAAGAGGTTCACATACCTCGCGACGATTGTCGACTAATAGCAAAACGCCCAAGTACTTCAAACCGCGGCTACTCCTTAAGCTGGATCACCCAAGTATTGTGTGATAAGTCCCCGGTTGAGTAAATGAAAGTGGTAGCTTTCAAGACTGGAAGTTTTGACGAACGGTCTTCAAGCTTGTGGGTATTTATAAGAAAACCAAAAGCCAACCAATGGCCAAGATCAAGCCATGTGCAAGGCAAGTGTTATACCCGTAGTTCCGTGGTATGTATGAGGACGACGCACGCAGAATACGCATGTAAAGATTGGAAAGCGAAGAAAGAGCGATTTTTCCACTAAAAGTTTCCGCTTTTTGTGAAGGAAAAGGTTCGTTAACGGGAATTGGATTCCAGATTTGGTATTTGGACTTCTTAGATTATATTAGAATTTTGAATTTTATTTTCTGAATGGTCACTGGGCCCACTGAGAAATTTACTGGCTTTGTGGGCCCACTTTGTTTTCTAGATTTTGGCCATCAGATATTTTCTAAGATGTTTTTTTGGGCCAATAGAAGGTGACACGCGGTCACCCCGCCTGTGTGGCTCGCCGAATGGCATTTGTGCACAACACCCTGCTAGAGTCGTTTCGACTAAACGCTTTACATAACTTCATGGCGGAAAATTCGCCATGTCTTTTCTCATTTTTATGGATTTTTCCGAGAGACGAACATTTTGGATCAACGGAGGGTGACATATGTCACCTCACATCGGAAGCAGCGGGCGCTAGTGCCGATCAGCGGCAAGTTGTCGTAGATATTTGCTGATATTTCATGCAGGGTTTTAATGAGTAGGACTAGGGGCACTTGGGCATATCTGCCCTACACTTGCCTAGCACTTGGCTAGATCTTCGCCATTGGTTGGCCTTGGCTCAGGCTATAAATACCCTCTAAGGTTCAAGACTTCTTCATCCAAAATGCCTAAGTCTCGAGAGCCTTCCTCCCCTTTTCGCAGGCCCCCTTGGCCGAGAGTTTCCCCAGTGGGTAGGCCGAGGCAGCCACCCCTCCTGTGGCGTGGCCGTGGGCACCCCCCTAGCCTAGTTTGTTTTCATATAATACCCCTCTCGTAGAAATACTCTCAAAAGTATCATATAATGCCCAAATTACCTTAGCCAGATACCTTGTTGTATTCTAAGGTTATACCTATACTAAAAGCCCGTAAATACTATTATACTTCCCGCCACTACAAAACCGAAACCCTAGGAAAATTTCCATAGTCCGCTGAGTATTGTGTGTTGGTTAGAACTTCTAAGGGTGGTTTAGAGCGGTTGAGCGCCTGAGTCGAGCTAAAACTTTGCTAAGGATCGACATTAAACTCGGATAATTACGGGCTTATCGAGGTAACTATCTTGTCCCCTTTGTAATCGATATTACATGTTGTAGGAATATATAGTTAAAGTATACTATATATATATAATCAACATAGCTTGTGGCAATGTCTTCGACTTAAGCTCAAGAATCGAATCAACTGCTTTACATAGGATCAGACATTAAGAGACTTTGCAGTAGTACCGTGAGTAGAATTGTACCCGTCGTTAGATGTATAACCCCGGTTGGCTTCGTAGCCGCCCGTAGAGAGAGATTTACGCTGGCGTGGGGAGGTGCCGAATTTTCTAGAATGTTCTACGATGAGATCTAAATGTTAATGTCGCCTGTGGCCTTATAGGTCACGATCACGCAGGCGCGATCTACGTGGCTTGGCGGGTAGCCGACGCTTGGAAGTACTTGAGCGCTTGCTATGAGTCGATACTCGCCGCGAGGTATGCGAACCTCTTCCTATCTCTTCTAGCATGATACGTGAACTATGTAGTACCAGACGCATACGTGCTAAATGTGTTGAGTGTTTAAAACATAAAGTGTTATAACGCTTTATGGAAGTTGGTTATAACATCTTTACGTTAGTAAGAAAATACATGTGGTTTTTAAAAGGTAATCGATTTGAACTATAACCGCTTGTTATATGATAAGAAAGAATCAAGTATTTCAAAAGATTTTTGAATCATTTTGAAAGGAGAAGTAATACTGTGTTTGAAACTTAAGAGTTATACTAGCTTTACGGGAAGTTAGGTATAACGGCTTAAGAATGCTTTACCGATTTCGAAATCGAATGTGTATCGACAAACCACCGCAGTTGATAAAAGGAAATGTTTTGAATAATTAAGTATTATTAAAACCAAGAGAAACTTCCATCCGCATGTGGCTAAGATGACAAAATGATATTTCCTGCATCATGGTCAGAATAAGATTGTTATAAACAAGAATATCCTACTCACATATAAAGCTTATGTTTCTCGTGATTGTTTAAAAGAGAATTATATTCTTAAATGAATAAGACTATGAACTACTTAAACCTTTCTAAAATAAGAAACGTGAACATTTGAAATTAGGCAAACTTGGACGCTTGGAAAATAATGTTGTTACTTGATTTTACAAAGGTAAGAGTTTTGGTTTTCTTAAAAGGATACCACTCTATTTTATACTACGTATCAGGTGACTTATGTGAAAGAAACAGATCTTTTTTGATTTTAATGCTGAAGTACTTTGGGGATGATACCCGAACTTGTTAGTAAAGTACCTGTGTGAATAACTTGATTGTATTGGTTTGTGATAGCCTTGTAATACTTTCTTGTTGCTTTGATAAGTAAACGGTTAGACGCTACGGTGTTAGTATCTCGTGATGTTTGTGTGCGGGGTTCCCTTGATTGTGCTTATTAACTATCAACGTTATGATAGTATTGTGGCATTCATCTCGAGATGATTCCGGTTAAGTCGCCTCCGACGCGGTAGACTCAGCGGTCCGGGACCATGATTCGAGAATACCTCACGCTGGTCCCGGGGCCTATGCGCGAGCTACGAGTTCCGTGTTAGCGCGCCCTTACGGGCACGCGGCCTCAGGCTACGCGACTGGAAGTCCGTGACGACGCCGGGAGTAGCTTACCGACGCGGGAATACCTACGCGCCGACGAGATTGGCCTACGCGAGTCGCGGAAGTTCCAGGACTAGACGCGCACATTAGATATCGCGCAAGTGGCCGCTTTGATCACGTGACGGCCTAGACAGATCTTATGATACGCTTTATGACCTTGTCGTACTGGCGTTAGTAGCCGGCTATGCCTTCGCACTTACCCCGCATGCTTTATTAGACACAGCGGACCCGTGTTCATATGTATTCTCGCGCTTGATATCATAAATCGCCAGCAGGATAAGGTATTCCACGCACGATTGATGCTGCGGGCGTGAGACCCATTGTTAAATCGAGTGATGACCGAGCGCGCGAGTCCCCGACTTGACATGATCGCTATTTATGGTGAATCGTAGTTCGTTATCATACATGTCTCCCGCTTTGTATAGACTACTATGATTTCATTTACAGTAGTTATTTTCAGTTTCACATACTCTACTGTCAGATCGACTCTCCTCGGCCGCGCTCATGCCGCAGTCGAGGTACATCTGGCCGCCGATCCTAGCTCGTGGTCACAGCCATTGCTTGGAAGCCCGCTTTCTCCGAGGCTTATCACGTATAGTCCCCGTCGTAAGTGTTTACATTCGTGGGTTTATGTGGCCCCGTCCCGCCATCATGGTCGATTCATTCTGTGAGGTCCTGTAGTAATCGCAAGGCGTGGCTGGTAAAAGGATTGCTGCTCATTTGTAAAAGAGTCGATGGTTATATATATGCCGAAAGGCAAGTTTTCACAGATTATTGTTTTATATTTCGTTATCTCACGTTGTTGTTTTATGTTCCATTGACACTGATGTTGTGTCACCAGTGGTGCCCGTAAGGCACCAACACGCCCGCCGGTCGTGACAAAAGTGGTATCGTGAGCGCTTAATCCTGAAAGTGTCTACGCATCAGATCCGCAGTCTTGATTATCGGGGCGCACCACACCAATAATCGTGAGGCTATAGGATATTTAGGATTGGTTTCTATTCTTCTCACTCGAGATCGCCTCAGAGCCGTGTTGTAAGTCGACCCTCCGACGAAATTATTTCCTTATCGCTATGCCCGCCGCAGGCAACCCGCCCGTGAGGCAAGGCGCACGGCGGAGCCGCGAGCAGAGTTCAGAGTGGCGTGGCACAGCCCACTATCACCTTGACGGTGCTTCATTCGGGATTTCGCGACGCCACTAGCCCCAAGAAAGTTTAGCACGGCGCGCGCTCCATCGCGCCATGATATTTGAACCTTCAGTTCCACGACCAGGAACAGAGAATATAGATTGCAAGAGACAACCTTGTTACTAGCTATGGATTTGGCTACCAGAGAGTATACCGATGTATCGCGAGTCTTGACTATCTAAAAGGGTTGTGCAAGAGTAATTCTTCATTGTTGAGCATGGCCTCGTACGCTTATGTACAGCAGTCAAAAACGTAGAGATCGACTTGTTAACCAAGGACAACAGGAGAGGCCGTGAGCAGCAGTGGTCCTTCTGAACTTTCAAGCGAGTATACCTTAAGTGCTATGTTCGATAGCAAAGGTAGTTGTGATTAGAAATCACGCGGTTAACCGAGTAAGATTTTGGGGATAGAGAAGGTGCGAGCCTTAGAGTGTTATAACGCATGCACCTTAGAGGCGCCATCTCGAGTAAAGGTGTAGTGTTATGTTTGATCTCACGGAGTGCATTGTGCACGCGAGCTATGTTTGGGATAGTCCCAAGTGGTATGAAATGAAAGCAGGTAGTCGAGCTAGAAGACCGCTAGGTTTTCGTAATATGATTTGTGAAATTATTCCTTCGGAGCTAGTGTTTTGCGCAACGCCGGCCTGCCGAGGCTACAACGGGTCAACCCGCCGGTATGCGCGGGGTCACGTGGTGGTCCCGCCTGTGGTAGGGTCACGCAGGTGTTAGGCCCAAGTGTAGTTAACTACGCACGAGTTCGTGGACGCTCGACCGCGGTCGGTCGATGGGGCAGCCCATCGTGTTCTTCTGCTCGACCGCTCACTCGGCAGTTGTCGTTTTATCGTAAAGGTTGTAAGGTTGCACGGTGCCTACCTTCACCTTATGACGCATGGAGCCTGTGTTACTACTGCTTTTGTTTCTCGAAGTTTTACCAGCAGGTTGCGACTCAGCAGTCTCAGACCGCATTCGCCGCCGCCGCGCTGGATTTCGCGGTAGTTGCGAGATTGTTGTCTCCTCGCGGAGGAGCGCGGCTACCATTTCGTTGTTCGATGTCGCCTTTGAAGCCTTGCAGGGCGAAGTGTAAGTTGCCACGATTGGTTCGATGTTGGCAAGGTTCGCTTAGTTCGTTCAGCTTGTTCCAAAGCAGATCGGATAGTGCAAAACTTGTCTAGAAGAAGTTCTCGCACCGAGAAATCGTGGCGGATAATCGACGACGCTTAGAGTTCGTGCCGACGGTCTTCTTGAAAGTACCACCCTGACAGGTGTGACGAGTTGTGGAAACAAGGAACTTAGCCCAGTTACTTGGGCCTTTGAGTTCATGAAGAATAGGCCAGTCATTTATATGTTAGCAATTGCCGTCCGACTTGTGAGGCAAGACGTCCGTCTTTCGTATTGTTATGTTCGAAAATATCAAGATCCATCCGTAATGTCCCCGCTAATGATGCCCACGAAAGAGATAGTAACCCCAGTTTTGGAAACTAAAGCAAGATCGTAAATGTGGTAAGGGTTCGAGGTACGCCTTCAAAGGATCGCAGCACTCCTGCACCATTTGTCGGGTCGCTGAGCTAGGCTCGCGCAAGGTGACAAAAGTGTATTTGTGGTGATGTTAGAGGTGTTTCTCGTAGACTTGGATATAAGTATGTTGCGCAGTATTTCTCGTGGCCGTGCATGGTGATTGTTTCGTAAGTATATAAGTGAATACTATACCGCGCACGATGTTTTGAGATTTTAGAATGAACATTCGACGCATGTTTCTATGGGAAGAATGTTATACCCCGTAGTTCCGTGGTATGTATGCGAGGACGACGCATTTAGAATACGATAAAGATCGAAAGGAAGAAAGAGGTGATTTTTCCACTTAAAAGTTTCCGCTTTTGAAGGAAAAAGGTTCGTTAACGGGAATTGATTCCCGATTTGGTATTCGACTTCTTAGATTATATTAGAATTTTGGAATTTTATTTTCTGAATGGTCACGCTGGGCCCATTTCGAGAAATTTACGCTTTGTGGGGCCCACTTTGTTTTCTAGATTTTGGCCATCAGGATATTTTCTAAGATGTTTTTTGCCAATAGAAGGGTGACACGTGTCACCCCGCCAGTGGCTCGCCGAATGGCATTTGTGCACAACACCTTGCTAGAGTCGCCGACTAAACGCTTTACATAACTTCTGGCGCGGAAAATTCCGCTATGTCTTTTCTCATTTTTATGGATTTTTCCGAGAGACTTAATATTTTGATCAACGGAGGTGATACGTGTCACCTCACATCGAAGCAAGTGGGCGCTTAGGCCGATCAGCGGCAAGTTGTTGGTAGATATTTGTGTAGATATTTGTGAGGGTTTTAAGCGAGTAGGACTCAGGCACTGGGCATATTCGCCCTACACTTGCCTAGCACTTGGCAGATCTCGCCATCGTCGCCTTGGCTTGGCTATAAATACCTTCTAAGGTCAAGACTTCTTCATCCAAAATGCCTAAGTCTCGAGAGCCTTCCTCCCCTTTTCGCGAGGCCCTCGTCGAGAGTTTCCCCAGCTGGGTAGGCCAGGGCAGCCACCCTCCTTTCGTGTGGCGGGTACCCCCTAGCCTAGTTTGTTTTCATATAATACCCCTCTGGTAGAAATACTCTCAAAAGTATCATATAATGCCCAAATTACCTTAGTCAGATACCTTGTTGTATTCTAAGGTTATACCTATACGAAAGCCCGTAAATACTATTATACTTCCCACTACAAAACCGAAACCCTAGGAAAATCTCCATAGTCCGTTGAGTATTGTGTGTGGTTGGTTAGAACTTCTAAGGGTGGTTTAGAGCGGTCGAGCGCCGAGTCGAGCTAAAACTTTGCTAAGGATCGACATTAAACTCGATAATTATGGGCTTATCGAGGTAACTATCTTGTCCCCTTTGTAATCGATATTACATGTCAGAGAATATATAGTTAAAGTATACTATATATATAATCGAACATAGCTGTGGCAATGTCTTCGACTTAAGCCCAAGAATCAATCGAATCGCTTTTACATAGATCAGACATGAGACTTGTAGTAGTAATCGTGGAGTAGAATTGTACCCGTCGGTTAGATGTATAACCCCGTTGGCTTCGCAGCCACCTAGAGAGGAGATTTACGCTGCATGGGGAGGTGCCGCCAATTTTCTAGAATGTTCTACGATGAGATCTAAATGTTAATGTCACTTGTGGCCTTATAGGTCACGTACTACGCAGGCGCGATCTACGTGGCTTAAGGGTAGCCGACGCTAAGTACTGAGCGCTTTTGCTACATGAGTCGATACTGGCCGCGAGGTACGTGAACCTCTTCCTATCTCTTCTAGCATGATACGTGTGAACTATGTAGCACGGCAGACGCATACGTAAATGTGTTTGAGTGGTTTAAAACATAAAGTGTTATAACTACTTTACGGAAGTTGGTTATAATAAATTTTACGTTAGTAAGAAAATACATGTGGTTTTTAAAAGGTAAATCGATTTGAACTATAACCGCTTGTTATATGATAAGAAAGAATTGAAGTATTTCAAAAGATTTTTGAATCATTTTGAAAGGAGAAGTAATACTTGGTGTTTGAAAACTTAAGAGTTATACTAGCTTTACGGGAAGTTAGGTATAACGGCTTAAGAATGCTTTATCGATTTCGAAATCGTAACGTATCGACAAACCATCGCAAATGCTGATAAAAGGAAATGTTTTGAATAATTAAGTATTATTAAAACCAAGAGAAACTTCCATCCGCATGAAGCTAAGATGAGACAAAATGATATTTCCTGTATCACGGTCAGAATAAGATTGTTATAAACAAGAATATCCTACTCACATATAAAGCTTATGTTTCTCGATTGTTTAAAAGAGAATTATATTCTTAAATGAATAAGACTATGAACTATTTAAACCTTTCTAAAATAAGAAACGTGAACATTTGAAATTAGGCAAACTTGGACGCTTGGAAAATAATGTTGTTACTTGATTTTACAAAGGTAAGAGTTTTGGTTTTCTTAAAAGGACAATACCTATTTTATACTACGTATCATGTGACTTATATGAAAGAAACAGATCTTTTTTGATTTTAATGCTGAAGTACTTGGGGATAGATAATTCGAACTTGTTAGTAAAGTACCTGTGAATAACTTGATCAGATTGGTTTGTGATAGCCTTGTAATACTTTCTTGTTGCTTTGATAAGTAAACGTGTTAGGATGCTACGGTGTTAGTATCTTGTGATGTTTGTGTGCGGGTTTCCTTGATTGTGCTTATTAACTATCACCGTTATGATAATATTGTGGCATTCATCTCGAGATGATTCCGGGTTAAGTCATCCCGACGCGGGTAGACTCAGCGGTCCGGGACCATGATTCGAGAATACCTACGCGGTCCCGGGGCCCATGAGCTACGAGAGTTCCGTGTTAGCGCCCTTACGGCACGCGTCCTCGCGCCATGCGACTGGAAGTCCGTGACGATGCCGGAGAAGCACCGACGCTGGGAATACCTCACGCGCCGACGATTGGCCTACGCGAGTCATGGAAGTTCCAGACTAGACGCGACATTAGATATCGCGCAAGCTGGCCGCTTGATCATGTGACGGCCTAGACAGATCTTATGATACGCTTTATGACCTTGTTGGTACTGGGTGCAGTAGCTCCGCCATGCCTTCGCATTTACTCCGCATGCTTTATTAGGACACAGCGGACTCGTGTTCATACGTATTCTCGTGCTTGTATATCATAAACCGCCAGCGATGGCGTATTCCACGCACGATTGATGCGGGCGTGAGACCCATTGTTAAATCGAGTGATGACTTGAGGTGCGAGTCCTCGACTTGACATGATCGCTATTTATGGTGAATCAGTAGTTTGCTATCATACATGTCTCCTCGCTTGTATAGACTACTATGATTTCATTTACGATTTATTTTTAGTTTCACATACTCTGCACCGTTGCATCGACTTCGGGGCCGCTCATGCCGCAGTTGAGGTACATCGCCGTTGATCCTAGCTCGTGGTCACAGCCATTGGAAGCTCCGCTTCTCCGAGGCTTATCACGTATAGTCCCCGTCAGTAAGTGTTTACATTCGTGGTTTGGCGGCCCCGCTCCGCCATCGTGGTCGATTATTCTTAGAGGTCCGTAGTACCGCTGCAAGTGTGGCTGGTAAAAAGGATTGCCGCTCATTTGTAAAAGAGTTGATGGTTATATATATGCCGAAGGCAAGTTTTCACGATATTTGTTTTATATTTCGCATCTCACGTTGTTGTTTTATGTTCCTATGACACTGATGTTGTGTTTACGAGAGCCACTGTGGTGCCCGGTAAGGCACCGCCACGGGCCCCGCCTCGGTCGTGACAGCAAGTGTAAGGCCAAGATCAAGCCAAGTGCACCCACAAAACACTCCACAAAACACTCCACAAAACAAGCCACAAAACAAGGCACAAAAGCGAGGGACCAATCGCCAAGGCCAACCAAACCTCTCGACGCCCAATCGCCCAAGCCACCCTATTTGCTTCAATGTGAGGGTGACACATGTCACCTCCCGCTGGTCCAAAATGTTTCGCCTCTAAAAATCCGCAAAAATATAAATGACATAGCCGGAATTTTCCTACGAAGTCGTGGAAACGCTTCATTTAAAAACGACTTATTCGCACTTGTGCCCAAATTCGGTCCTTTGCCTAACTTAAGGCTCAAATTTTCACGCACGCCCCACGCATATACTGAAATACGGTATAACATTCTCCTCCTTAGAAACATTCGCCCCAATGTTCCTTCTCAAGTCTCAACACAAACATGCGCTAGTATAGCCTTCATCGCTATACGCACGAAACGCATCATGCCACACCGCCATAAAAATAACAAACGCACCAATACTTAAACCCAAGTCAACGAGGAAACACCTCTAATCATCACAAAACCCCTTACCCGAGGTCTAAAATATACTCCTTCGCACCTACATTTCACAAAAGAAACGATCACACACGCTCACTTCTCCCCTATCTCGCCGCACTTTCCTAACACTCGAGCTCTTTCTAGTATCCGTACCACACTTCCGCCAACGCTTCGTTTCCAACCCTTGAGTTACTACTCCAAACTTGGTCATCTTACTACCTCGATTTCTCTAAGGCCATTCTCGCCTTCACGAACCGATTCTCGTCGAACATATCTACGAACTCACGATGGTCATCTAAACTGGGCCTAGCACCCGTGACTCGCCACCGCGACCACCTGCAGCTGACTTTCCTCGAACGACGCGGTTGGCCCGCAACATGGCCCCAACCCGACCCATCAGAGCGCCAACTTCCGCCTCGACACGAACACACTGGAAGCTACCACTTCCATCTCACACTAACCAGATTTTCAAATCACACTATAGCACAAAGCTATCCGAACATAACACTTAACACATCATTAACATCAATACATACAAGTATCTACAGTGGTTAAGGATATACCAAACTAGGCGGTTCAAGGACCGCTAAAACCGAACTTCCACCGCGACTTACCGTGGCCCGCAATCGCCTAGTAGTCCGTGCTATCCTACCACTCTACCGGCCTCGGACAGCCTCGCCATATGGCCTCGCTGGCCGCAAGAATAACAAGCTCCTCGTACTACGACACTCCCAAATGCGTCTACTACATCGACCACACCGAGGTAGGGTGATCGTGATCCGCCAACACCCCTACTCCCCGAACATTCAAACCCGGAGCCCCGACCGCTCGAATATCCTGGCGGTCCCGGCCGCGGAGGACCACTCGCAATGGCGGAGGTATATAACTAGTCCGCCGCCGAGGCGTCCGCCTCGAAGTCGCTAAAATATCCGGCCGTTTTGGCCTTCTTCTCGCAAAGCCGTCCACCTGCCGATCTTCGCGCCTCGCACTCCGCATGAGCCTCAACGCGGCAATGTCCATTCCTACCAAGAGAAACACCAACAACTCTTCGCTAGGTAATCATCGAGCCTCAGAATATATCGGCACTCGATCCTCCATACTAGCTACTAACGCGGAACATACCGCCAATGAGTCGAACTCACATTGTACTCCCAACTATACGCCTGCTCGCTCAACATCAAAAATCTGTACCCGAGCCTCTCATTTGTGGAGGCAAGAAATGTGCCGAAGGCCCCCAAAACTCGCCCCAAACGGCCGGAAGTGCATGCTCTCCCGAGAGCTCCCACGAGTCAAACTAATCGATCGCGTATCACGCACCGATGCGAACTAAATGTCACGCATCACCAAGCCTTGATCACCCGCATGATCCTTCGCAGAATCGACGGATGAACTCCTCGCGATCATCCTCCGCCGACCAGAAACTCAAAGTGATACAACTAAGGAAATCCCGTAGCCTCAAACCTCGCCTCGCGCACTACAGCGTGCTGAATCGAATCGCCGCGCCCAAGCCTATCTCATATCTCGCCACAACCTCGCCAATAATCGCTATCTCTCGTGACCTATCTCCCGCCTGCATCGACGAGGCTCGTGTATCAGAGTCTCAGCAGCCACCGCCGCGCTCTAAACTCACAGCCGGGCGGCGCCGCAAAAACTCGCCGTCAAGTACTACTCAGCATCGACCGCTCGCGCTCGCACTCTCAATCCCACTAGCGCCCTCCGCTTTGCCCTTCTGCCTGCCGTTTTCGCAGAGGCATAATCGTAAAAACGAAACACGCCGAGGGTCCAACTTACAACACACTCTAAGGCACGATCTCGTAATGAGAAGAATGGAAACTAATCTTAAATGTCCTATAGCCTCGACATAGATGGTGCACAACACACCGATAATCAAGACTTACTAGACACTCAGACACTTTCCGAGGACTAATCGCCTGATACCACTTTGTAACGCCCAACCTGGTCCAAGCATCGTGCCTTACCCCGCACCCTAGTGATACAACATCGCAGAAAACCAATAAAATAGAACACGAGTCATGAAACAAGAGATATAATAAATAAACAAAGCAACCAAAACAAGCTTTCAAGATATACACAAAACCCGAACAGCTTGTCCTTTTTACAAACCCCGCCACACAAAGCATGCACTTAAGATTTACAACAACTATGACGGACAGGTTCGCCATACCCCCGAATGTACAAGAACCTACAACTCGTGAAACATACCAAGATAAGCCTCAAGGAACGGAGCTTTCCAACACGCTAAATGAGATCCTAAGAGCGGATCCACGATCGATGTACTTCTACCGCTGATTTAACGCAGCCTCAAGGAGGTCAAGATAACAGTACCAAGTATGTGAACTCACAACATCAGAAATGAAATCATAATAGCCTAAAAAGGTGAGACATGTATGATAACCAAAATACAAAGACGCAACATAAAAGCAATCAAGTCGTGACTCACGCCTCAAAGTCACCACTAAATATAACTGCTGGTCTCACGCCCACAACATCCATCATGTTCGTGATCATGGCCGCATGCTCCCTGAATATCAGACGGTGTAGACATGTCCATGATGCAACACATAACAAGGCCGCATGGCCACATGCCCCGGACATCAGACGGTAGACACGCCCATGTAACCTCAATAACAATATACAGTGGTCAACCCCGCCGCATGGCCACATGCCCCTGATATCAGACGGCGGTAGACACGCCCATGTTGCGAATAACCATATATCGGTAATCAACCCGGCCGCACGCCGCGATGCCCCTAACATCAGACGGCAGATACGCCCACGTGACATCAACAACAAGACAAGAATCAAAATGGAAACATACCCGTGGAATTCTCCATCACCGCCAAAGACGCCCAAGTAAGTTCTCAATAAGTCAACCTACTCTATCGAGAGACGCGTAATACGTAAATACCACACTTGCACAGCAAAGTCTATCATCAAAAGGATAGGCAAGTTTCAAAACAACAAGCACATTCAAGTTTCACAACAACAAGCTTATACAAGTTTCACAACAACTCAAATTACTTTCATTTTATGCCAAAGTCCGGTTTTTAACCCCAAAGTACTACATACGCTAAGTTCTTTTAAAAGAGATCCATTACTTTTATAAAGTCACCCGACAATTCGTAGTATTAGAATGACCAACCCACATTCCCTTTTCAAAATTAAGTAACAACATTCTTTTCCTAAGTTCCAGCTTGCCTAGTTTCAATTACTCAAGCTTCTCATTTTCAAATGGTTTCATAGTTCCCAAACTTAATCACTGATTCCTTTTAGAACAATTGAGTAATATATGTCTCACGCGAGAGTAGGCTATTCTTGTTTACAACATTCTTATTACAAAGAAATGCATGATCTAGAAAATGTATATCATTTTGTCTCATCTTAGTTTCTATGCAGACGGAGGTTTCTACCGTTTTAATACAATTCATCATTATTCAATACATTTTCCTTTATTAACGCCGCAGTTGGTCCTGTCGATACACATTCGATTTCCAAATCAAGAAACATTATCCCTTTAAATAAAACCAAGTACTCATTACTCACGAATGAGGTTTCACACAAACATTCACATTAAAACAAATAAGTTAAGTCTCTTATCTTATAAGATCAAGTCTCTAACTTCCGACATCAAGAAACCATTTTCTTTACCTCTCTTAAGACATTATACCTAACTCCCAAAAAGCTAGTATAACTCTTTTAAAACCTTTTAAAACCAAGTGTTACTCTCCTTCCAAAACGATTTATAAATCTTTGAAATACATCAAGTTCTTTATTATAACTAGCCGCTATAATTCACATCGCTTACCTTTAAAACCACAAAGTATTTTCTTACCTTCATAAAGTCGTTATAACCAACTTCCCATAAAGCCGTTATAACACTTTATGTTTTAAGAACAATCAAACACGCTAACACATGACGCTCACCGCACTACATAGTTCACACATATCATGCTAGAAGAGATAGGAAGAGGTTCACATACCTCGCGACGATTTATCGACAAAAGCAAAATGCTCCAAGTACTACAACCTTGCTAGCCCTTTCCACTCCTCGAGCAGAATACGCTACTCTTAGTACTTTCACCTATAAAGGTCGCAAACGCCTATTAACCCCAAAACACAAGTTCTATCTTTCTACGTAAAATTCGGCAAGACTCTCCCCGCCACAACAGAATCTCCTCCTCTATCGAGGCCTGGCCACCAAGCCAACCTGGGGTTTACACGCCTAACCTGACGTGCACCATCCTACTCAAGAATCTCTACACAAGTTCATCAGAATACACCCCATGTAAACACAATCAGCTTCTTTTCTTTATTCTTCAGCTTAAGTCAAAAGACATTGCCGAATACTAAGTATAGTTCCATATATAGTATACTTCAACTATATATTCTAACAAACATGTAATTTCCAATTACAATAGGACAAGATAATTACCTCGATAAGCCCATAATTATCCAAGTTAAATGTCGATCCTTAGCAATGTTTAGCTCCAACTCCGGTGCTCCATCCCGCCCAAACAACCCTGAAGTTCTATCCAACTTCTACTTAAATCCTTCAACTAACAATGAAGATTCCTTGGTTTCGGCTGAGACTAAAAAGGTAGTATTTCTGCCCCACGACAGAGGTAACTTTGGAATACAACAAGGTATAAGGCCAAGGTATTTTGGGCATTATAACAATACTTGGAAGACAACTTTCTACCATGGCACTCACGAGAACACCCAACGCGTGTGGTATGCTCTCGCCACAAGGCCACTAGTGGGGTAGTACCCTCTCGCCACTAGGCCTCACGGTGGGGAGGAGGGAAGCTCTGGCTAGCACAACAAGAAGGGAGGAGAGGGTTTCAAGACTGAAGTTTTGACGAATGAAGTCTTCAAGCTTGTGGGTATTTATAGCAAACCAAAAGCCAACCAATGGCCAAGATCAAGCCATGTGCAAGGCAAGTGTAAGGCCAAGATCAAGCCAAGTGCACCCACAAAACACTCCACAAAACACTCCACAAAACAAGCCACAAAACAAGGCACAAAAGCGAGGGACCAATCGCCAAGGCCAACCAAACCTCTCGACGCCCAATCGTCCAAGCCACCCTAATTGCTTCAATGTGAGGGTGACACATGTCACCCTCCCGTTGGTCCAAAATGTTTCGCCTCGAAAAATCCGCAAAAATATAAATGACATAGCCGGAATTTTCCCTACGAAAGTCATGGAAACGCTTCATTTAAAAACGACTTATTCTGCACTTGCGCCCAAATTCGGTCCTTTGCCTAACTTAAGGCTCAAATTTTCTACGCACGCCCTACGCATACCGAAATACGGTATAACATTACTTCAAGATTATAGTAGTTATAATGAAATGCGACTTGATATCATGTTATGCTACCAATTTGATCAAACGAAATTGATAAGAATTGGAATTGTTGTATTCATTATGGCCAAATTAGACTAGTAGTGGTATTAGTTTGTTATCGCTATGGGCGGAATTTTACACGCCTAGTAGGCGGTAATCCTCATTGATAAATTGCTTTGATTATGCCTAAAATGTATGCGTGTTTGGTTATTGTATTCGGCCTTGAAAAAGGTGGCAAAGATAGTAAAACAAAGGAGGTGTTGTCCGATTTTCCGAGAATTTAGCGACTTGAAACTTATAAGATTATACGCTTGAAGTAAGGCTTTAATAGACGACAGAATATTATAGTTGACATACTACGCGGGACTTTGTGCCGTCAAGTGGTTGACCCGCAAGGTATGTAGAACTTTTCCTATCTTTCGAGCATGACTAGTCAGACGATATAGTACGGTAGACGACAAGACCTTGATATCCTTTACTAGTTTTATGAATAGCTGGTTGGGTGAGTTAGAGATTAACTCACCTCTTTGAAAGATAAGGATGTCTAATGTTTTATTAAAGTTAGGGACTCAAGAGTTTTAAAGCACGTGATACTTGTTCCGCTTAAACGATAAGTCCCTTGGATAGGAAATTGTTTATGACTAAGGTATAAAGCGAATGTAACGACTTTATGTGGAGTTGGTTATATTTGCTTTATGGAAAGATAAATGACTTAATTTTAATGAAAAGGCAATTTGATTTTTAAGCATCAATTGCCTAAGGTTTTATAATAAAAGGAGTCACTGATTAGAAACCTAACTTTATTTCTAAGGTATTGTGACTTGTCTTGAAAAGAAATTTTGACTTGATACTACGGTTTATAGTATCTTGAAGTTTGATATGAAATGAGTCATTTTCCAAAAGGTTAGAAGACGTGAGTACTGGGTTAAACTCCTGATTTATTATAACATATTAGTGCCTTAAGTGAACTAAAATGAGAGTGTAGATTTAATAAGACTAATAAGAAGTTAGGGATTTCTAACTTGCTTATTTATTGTATGACGGCTGAGATAGGGTAAGAGTATAAGTGAGGCGCACTCAAGACGCTATACCACATTCTCCAGATAAGAGAGCATGGGAGGCAAGCCCCAAGACATTATACCACCGCTTTATTACCTTCTTCAGGGTAAGTGTATAAATGAGGGGCAAACCCCCAAGACGTTATACCACCTGCTTCAGGGTAAGAGTGTAAATGAGGGGTAAGAACCCCAAAACGTTATACCACTGCTTTATGGGTTCGCTACCCATGATTTGATCGAGTCTCCTATTGTGATGTTGCACGATTCCCTTGATTTACTCTCATTGTTAGTAAGGCACCGCATCGTAATCATATCATACATGTCTCCGACTTTGTTTTAAACTTATGTTGTAATTACAAGATTTTCCGCTTACATACTTAGTACATATCACAGATCGACCCCTTCTTCTGGGCCGCTCATGCCGCAGAAAGGGTAAGGTGTGGTGGATCCTCATTCTAGATCACTTATCGACGCCAAGCTCCATTTATCCGAGGCTTGTCTTTTCGTACGCCTTTTCCCCGTGTTGTAGATTTATGTACATTCGTGGTATGGCGGGCCCCGCCCCGCCACGCTGTTATTCCTAGAGGTCCAGATTCACATACGTGGTCGGGTCAGAAGAACCGAGATGTACAACAGTACTTTGATTATGTTTATATTATGGAAGACGACCTTATCGCCAGCTCGTTATGTCTTTTGTTTACACATATGTTTATGTTGTGCATGTTCCGCCGCTATTCTCTCGATGTATACCGAACGGTGCCTGTGTAGGCACCACCGCGCCCGTGGTCGGGTCGTGACAAAAGTGGTATCAGAGCAGCTAGTCCTCTGAAAGTGTCTACGCATCGTGTCTAGTAAAGTCTTGATTATCGCGTGTCGCACCACATCTATAATCGAGGTCGCAGGACATTTAGGATTGATTTCCATTCTTCTCTCTCGAGATCGCAAGAGCCGCCTTATTAGGTCAATCCTCTCCGACCTAGTCTTATAAAATGATATGCCTCCACGGAAGGCACTCAGGCCCGTATGGCAAAGCAAAGCAGGAGTCGCTAGCAGTACTCGAGGGTTACACTGCTCGTACGCACTATACCCGAGGTAAGAGGGCGTCGGGCGAGTTCACCACGCCAGTAGTAGAGAGCCGATACGCAATGAGCTCCAGAGGTTCCTGCACAGAGCCTCCGCCGCACGGTGGCCGAGTATAGAGACTACGGAGCAGATCCGGTTATTGACCAAGATAGTAGCTCTGACAAATACGACAGAGCAGTGCAAACCCACCCTGTGGCCGATGGGCTTATGTTAGGGATTTTCTGGGTTGTCATCCACCTGAGTTTTATGGTTCGAGGTCTGAGGAGGATCCGCAGGAGTTCATTCGGCAGCTACAGCGGACCCTGCAGGTTCTTAGGGCTTCAGAGACAGAGTCTGTTACGCTATCCTCCTACCGGCTGCGCTGATATCGTTGAACCGTTTGAGTCGTGGTTGCTTTCGAGAGGTGACGATGCTCTTCCACTGCTTGGGAGGAGTTTGCAGAGGCCTTCATGGTTCACTTTTTGCCTCCCGAGACGAGGAGAGCCCGGCAGACGATTCTGACCTCGAGGCGTAACGAGGACTATCGTGAGTATAGCTCGAGTTTGACTCATTCGCCGCATACGCGATACTATTGTAAATGATACGGCGGATAGGTTCATCGTTATGTGACGGGCTTGACCATATGATTACCGTGATGTCAGCGTGGCTCTTCACCGGATGGACATCGCCGGATGCAGCCTATGCGCAGGGATAGAGGATAGAGAGAGGAGGACCAGATTGACTCAAAGCCACCAAGAGGCTGTGACATCGTGGTCTCGTGGCGCTGAGGCGACAAATTTCAACAGCAGCATCAGTCCACTTTCCAACAAAGACAGAGTGCTCCTTCACGGTTTTCTCGCAAGAGGTCCGAGCCAGTGTCATTCAGAGCAGTCGTGGCTCCGGACTTTGGGATTTCGTGGATGCAGAACTGCCACCGACGGGACCACCCACACCTCGCCAGGTGCTCGATGCGTAGGTTTCACTGTGCGAGTGTCGCAGAGCCGGAGCTTGTTACTCGTGTGATGCAGGCCATTTGAGGAGAGATTGTCCGCTCAGAGGCGCATGGTGGTACGCGCAGCCGATGTGATCTCGCTGCCGGGTCTTCTCCTTCAGGTTACGCGCCCGAGGCGTGGTACTCACGGACGGCAGCCGCCAGAGGTCGGGTGGTGGTTCCAGCCTAGCGGTCCACAAAACCGCATATATTCATTAGCCACCGCCAGATCGTGAGGTTTCCGATGTCGCCACAGTACATTATTGATTTCATGTCGTGACGCTTATGCTTTGATAGATCCAGTTCTACCTTGTCCTACGTGTCCCCTCTTATCATGTAGAATCGTGATGAGCCGAGTCGATAGAGCCTTTGAGGTAGCTACGCCAACGGAGATTCAAAGGTTAGCCGAGCGGTGTACAGAGGTTGTCCGGTTTATATTTACAAATTCTCGCAGACTTGATAGAGCCGAGACGCACATTTTGACGCCATTACGGGTACGGACTAGTCGCTTCGTTATGCCAATGTTGATTGTAGGACAGTTGGTTCGTTCCGCCGCGAGCCGCTTATCGAGTGGAAGCGGCAACACAAATACGCCGAGGGGTAGGTTTATTTCTTACCTCAAGGCTGGAAGATGGTGCGTATGGGTACATCTATCATCCGTTCTGTTATTTGATACAGAGGCCGAGGTGCCGCTTCACCACAAGCTTAGGAGTTTCCGACGTGTTCCCGCATTGATCTTCCGTATCCTCCCGAGAGGGAGATTGAGTTTTGTATTGACACGCTGCCGACACTCGACCTATTTCCATTCCGCCATACGTAACGACACACCGCCGAGTCGAGGAGTCAAGGACCACCAAAGATTTGCCGGAAAAGGCTTTATCGTGCCTAGTGTATCTCCCCGGGAGCGCCTTTTTGTTCAGAAGAAGAAGGACGGACGCCACGCATGTGTGTTGATTATAGACACCAATAAGGTAACCATTAAGAATAGGTACCCTCCCCGTGATTAATGATTTGTTTGACCAATGCAGGCGCGAGGTGTTTTTCAAAGATAGACCGCGGTCCGTTATCATCGTACGAAGTTCGAGAGGCGCATATCCCAAAGATCGCATTCAGACCCTGATGGGCACTCATGAGTTCGTGGTTATGTCTTTCTTTGACCAACGCCCAACAAAGATTTATGGATTTGATGAACCGTGTTCGCCATTTTTGGATACATTTGTGATAGTATTCATCATGACATCCTCGTTTATTCGCGACAGAGCAGAGATGCAGATCACTTGAGAATCAGATTGGGTCCTCCTGAGCCGGCAGCTATTCGCCAAGTTCTCCAAGTGTGAGTTTTGCTGGCCTCGCGGCATTCCCGCATATTATCGGGCTGATGGTGTTCGTGGATACGACAAAGATCGAGGCATTAAGTCTTCGCCGAGACCTACTACTCCGACCGAGGTGCGCAGCTTAGGATCGCGGGTTATTATCGTGAGGTTTGTGGAGCAGCTTGCTTCGATTTCAAGACCATTGACTCACCGACTCGTGGCGCCAAGTTCCAGCCGACGAGGCTTGCGAAAGGTTTCCAGCTGTCAAGGAAAGGTTGACTACGCCCAGCTTACTCTTCCCGAGGGGTTAGACGGTTACGTGATCTATCGCGATGCCTCTGCATCGGCTAGTGGTGTGTTTTGACGCAAAGACGGCAAGGTTATAGCGATGCTTCCCAAGCAGAACGGAAGCATGAGAGAAATTACCCTACCCATGACTTAGAGTCGCCGCAGCTTATTCATGCCTCAAGATTTGGAGACATTATTTGTACGGGTTCATGTGGATATTTATACGCACTACAAGAGCCTCCAGATATCTTCAGCAGAGGAGCCGAACTTGCATGAGACGGTGGTTAGAGTCACAAAGATTATGATGTTGATATTCTATACCATCCGGAAGGCCAACGAGTTGCCGATTCCTTGAGTCGTAGATCGACGGGAGCCTGCAGGTACGCCAGAGGCAAGATACGGTCCGCCGATCCACCGCCAGCTTAGCCTGGTTCGATTGATCGATACCGACGATAGCTGGGTACGGTTCGTGAGGTTGCCGAGTCTTCCATCGCTGATGAGGTGAAGAGGCGACACTTGAGGACCCAGTGTTGGTACGCAGACGAGATGCACTTCGGGAGGAGAAGAGTCTTGTTACACCCCGTAGTGTAACGACCTGCCCGGCCCGCATCGTGCCTTATCCCGCACCCTAGTGATACAATCATCGAGAAAACCAATGAAAATAAAACTTTAAACAAGAAACAAGATATATTAACATAAAACAAAGCAACCCAACTGCTACCTTCCAATAACATAAATAAATACAACTCTTTCAAAACGAATGCTTAATCTTTTACAACCCCGCCACAACAAAGATTACATGCACTTCTAAGATTTACAACAACTATGATGGGACAGGTCTCGCCATACCCCGAATGTACAAGAACCTACAACTCAGTGGAACACATACAAAAAGATCTGCATCCGTAGTAACGGAGCTTCACAACACGCTGAACTGAGATCCTGAGAGCGAGGATCCACGACTGACGCATCTCTACTCGCAGATGAACGCACCTCAAGGAGGTCAAGATAACAGTACCAAGTATGTGAAATCAGAAAATATCAGAATGAAATCATACTAGTCTATATAAAGCAGAGACATGTATGATAACCAAACTACGCTTCACAACATAAAAGCAATATGTCCAATGTGACTCACGCCTCAAGTCATCACTCAATATAACTACGGGTCTCACGCCCACAACATCAATCATGTTCGCATCACGGCCGCATGCCCCGAATTCAGACGGCAGACATGTCCATGATGCAACAATAATACCAATGCCCCATGGCCACATGCCCCGAATTTACCTCTGCAGACACGCCCACGTGACATCAACAATAATATATCGTGATCAACTCGCCGCACGCCACACGCCCCGGAATTCTACCCTGCAGATATGTCCATGTAACCACAATAACAATATATCGTAATCAACCCGACCGCACGGCCGCATGCCCTGACATCGAGATTCGGCAGACACGCCCATGTGACATCAACAACAAGACAAGAATCAAAATGGAAACATACCCGTGGAATTCTCCATCACCGCCAAAGACGCTCCAAGTAAGTTCTCAATAAGTCGACCGCCTCTATCGAGAGACGCGGTAACACAGAAATACCACACTTGCACAACAAAGGCTATCATCACAAGCATAGGCAAGTTTCACAACAACAATCATAGGCAAGTTTCACACAACTCAAAGTACTTTCATTTTATGCCAAAGTCCGGGTTTTTAATCCCAAAGTACTACATACGTTAAGTTCTTTTAAAAAAGATCCATTACTTTTATAAAAGTCACCCTATACCCGTAGTATTAGAATGACCAACCCACATTCCTTTTCAAAATCAAGTAACAACATTCTTTTCCTAAGTTCCAGTTTGCCTAGTTTCAATTACTCAAGCTTCTCATTTTCAGATGATTTCATAGTTCCCAAACTTAATCACTTGATTCCTTTTTAGAACAATTGAGTAACATATGTCATATATGTGAGTAGTTTATTCTTGTTTATAACGATCTTATTACAAAGAACATGATCTAGAAAATGTAATATCATTTTGTCTCATCTTAGCTTCTATGCAGATGAGGTTTCTACCGTTTTAATACAACACATCATTATTCAATACATTTTCCTTTATTAACGCCGCAGAGTCCTGTCGATACACATTCGATTTCCGAAATCAAGAAACATTATCCCTTTAAAACCAAGTACTCATTACTCACGAATGAGGTTTCACACAACATCCACATTAAAACAAATAAGTTAAGTCTCTTATCTTATAAGATCAAGTCTCTTAACTTCTAACATCAAGAAACCATTTTCACTACATAAGGTCGTTATAACTAACTTCCCATAAAGCTATTATAACACCCTATGTTTTAAACCAACCAAATCACTTAGCACATGTACGCTCACCGTATCACATAGTTCACAACAATAATGCTAGAAAAGATAGGAAGAGGTTCACATACCTCGCGACGATTTATCGACAATAAGCAAAATGCTCCAAGTACTACAACCTTGCTAGCCCTTTCCACTCCTCGAGTAGAATACGCTACTCTTAGTACTTTCACCTATAAAGGTCACAAACGTCTATTAACCCCAAAACACAAGTTTCTATCTTTCTACGTAAAATTCGCAAAGACTCTCCCGCAACAACAGAATCTCCTCCTCTAACGAGGCCGGCTACCAAGCCAACCAGGGGGGGAGGGGTTTTACACGTCTAACCGGACGTGTACAATTCTACTCAGTAATACTACACAAATCTACTACAATACAGTCCTATGTAAATACACTCGCTTCTTTATTCTTCAGGCTTAAGTCAAAAGACATTGCCGAATACTAAGTATAGTTCCATATATAGTATACTTCAACTATATATTCTAACAACCATGTAATTTCCAATTACAATAGAGGGACAAGATAGTTACCTCGATAAGCCCATAATTATCCAAGTTATAATGTCGATCCTGAGCAAGGTTTAGCTCCTACTCCGTGGCGCCCAAACAACCCTGAAGTTCTAACTAACTTCTACTCAAATACTTCAACCAACTACGAAGATTTCCTTGTGGTTTCTGGGCTGAGACTAAAGGACAAAAGGTAGTATTTCCGGCTCACGATGACAGAGGTATCTTTGGAATACTACAAGGTACAAGGCTAAGGTATTTTGGGCATTATAACAATACTAGAGAAGTATTTCAATACCACAAGGGAGGGTATTATACGAAACAACTAGGCAGTGGGACTCTCGCCACAAAGGCCACTCAAAGTGGGAGGGTTTTCTGCCATGGCCTTTACTAGGAGTGGCTCTGGACGAGAGTCAAACAAGAGGAGAGGGAAGGATAGCAAGACTTGGAACATTTTTGGACGAACGAAGTCTTCTGCCGCGGTATTTATAGCAAAACCAAAAGCCAACCAACGGCCAAGATCAAGCCATGTGCAAGGCAAGTGTAAGGCCAAGATCGCCAAGTGCACCCTAGACCCTACTCCTTAAAACCTCACAAATATCTACACAAATATATTGCCCAACCTTATCTCCCAATCGCCCCACGCGCCCACTTGCTCACCAACGGCAGGTGCTGCGCCGCCTCTCGCTGGTCCAAATGTTCCGCCGCCGAAAAATCCGCAAAAATACAAAAAGACATAGCCGAATTTTCCTTCGCAGTTACGCGAAACGCTTCGCCAAAAACGACTCCAACCGTGTCGCGCACAAAGGTAAAATCGCCCAAGGTGCCACACGGGGTGACACGTGTCGCTCGATTCGCCTGAATATTTCGCCTTCCAAAATATCCAAAATACCGGAAATCTCAAAAACAAAGCGCCCCACAAAACCAGAATTTTCCTGGGCCCCACGTGACCATTTCCAAAAATAAAATTCCAAAATTCTAATATAATCTAAGAAGCCCAAATTCCAACTGGGAACCCAATTCCTTCAACGAACATTTTTCCTTACAAAACCTAAACTTTTTCCGTGGAAGAATCACCTCTTTCTTCCTTTCCAATTTTTTCTCACAGGCTCAGACGACGTCCTCGCATACATACCCTGAGAATACGGGGTATAACAGTAAGTCCAGGGCATGTATAAGAGAATGTATGTAAGGAATCAAGACTTGGAAGTTAGTACGAAAGGGGAGAATTGTTTTTCCGACGAAAAATGTTCGTTGTTGAGAATCGATTCTCAAATGCATTATTTGAAAAGTATGGAACTCTTAACCTTATGGAAATTTATTTTTACGATTTGGTCACGCAAATAACTGTCACGACCCGATCCTGCCCGTGGATCGTGCCTTACCCCGCACCCTAGTGATACAACATCGAGAAAATCACTAAATAAAACTTAAACATGAAACAAGAGATAAGATCATAAACAGTCAACCAAACGTTACCTTCCATTAAAATATATGTACACAAATCTTTCAAACCGAACAGCTTTAATCCTTTTACAAACCCCGCCCACAACAAGATTTCATGCACTTCTAAGAGTTTTTATACAACATGACGACAGTGGCTCGCCATACCCCGAATGTACAAGAACCTACAACTCAGGTAACATACCAAAGATAAGCCTCCGAGAAACTGAGCTTCCTAACGCCGAACTATGATCCTAAGAGCGAGGATCAAGAATCGATGTACTCTCTACTCGCAGATGAACGCAGCTTCCAAGGAGGTCAGTACAACAGGTACCAAGTATATGAAAATGAAAAATACTGTAAATGAAATCATAGCAGTCTATATAAAAGCAGGAGACATGTATGATAACCAAACTACAGTTCACAATAAATAAGCAGTCATGTAAGTCAGGGACTCACGCCCTCAGAGTCATCACTCAAATATAACTATGGGTCTCACGCCCGCAATATCAATCATGCCCGTGGAATACCTTCCTCACTGCCGGCAGTCTATGATATAATAACACCACGGAGTACACATGAACACCAAGTCTATACTAACAATACTATACAACCAAACCACGGCCGATACGGCAAGTACGAAGCCGACTACCGATACCGCGCCGTGGTCACGAGCTGACCGGCAAGTACGAGGGCTAACTACTGTGTACTGCGTCAGATCACGAGACTTCGCTACTAAACCGAACGGCAAGTGCGAGGCTAACTACTGTGTACCAAGGTCAATCACCACGAGACGGCAAGTACGAAAGCCGACCACCGATACCAAGGCTGATCAAGAAACCTCATGGGGAGTTAGTCCATGGAATAACACTATCAACAGGGAACGAACTCTCATCACGGCCGTGATACCCGCGACCTCCATCGAGTCAGTATGCCCATGGACTATCATAGTGGAAGCATACCCGTGGGCAACCCATCGTGTCAGTATGTCCAAAATGATCAAGAATAACTCAACCGACCCTCCATTCGAGAGACGCGGTAACATAAGAATACAACACTTGCACAACAAGGCTATCACACGCAAACATAGGAAAGTTACACACAACTCAAGGTACTTTCATTTTATGCCAAAGTCCAGGTTTTAACCCCAAAGTACTACGTATGTTAAACTCTTTTTAAAGGATCCATTTCTTTTAAAAAGGTCACCCGATACCCGCAAAGATAGAGTGACTAACATCTTTAAGTAAACCAAAACAACTTCCATACTTTCCTTTAAAACCAAATTAAGGCAATACCATGCCTTCTTTTAGACCAAAACACTTCTCCTTTTAAAGTCAAGTTACCACTTTAAAACCAATGATAAACCATTCTTTGTTTTCATAAAGTCGTTATAACTAACTTCCCATAAAGTCGTTATAACACTTTATGTTTTAAACCAATTTTAAGACAAAACAATGCCTTTCTTTTAAACCAAAAACTCTTTAATTTCCTCAAGTCTCTTTAGAAATCAAGTTCCTTACTTATTCTCATTTCAAATCAAGAAACATTATTCTTTAAAACCAAGTACTCATTACTCACGAATGAGGTTTCATACTTCTTAACAACTTTCACATCAATTCAATTAAGTCAAGTCTCTTATCTTTAAGATTAAGTCTCTTAACTTCTAAAATCAATAACCATTCTTTTATCCTTCTTAAGTTATACCTAACTTCCCATAAAGCTAGTATAACTTTTAAACTTTCAAAACCAAGTATTACTCTTCTTTCAAAACGGTTCTTAAATCCTTTGAAATACTTCAAGATTCTTATTATTCGTGCTTAAGTCAAAAGACATTGCCGTAAAACTACGCTCGCTTAACACACGACGCCTACCGTACTATATATATTCCTTTAAAATATCATGCTCAAGAGTATAGGAAGAATCACATACCTCGCGACGATTATCGACTATTAGCAAATAGCTCCAAAGCATCAGAATCCCGCTTATCCTTTTCCACCCTTCGAGTAGAATACGCTACTCGCAGATTTCAACCTATAATGGTTATACAAGTCTATCAAAGTCTAGACTACTCAGAGGATAATTCTTGATACAAGATTCTACTGAAAATCGGGCAAGACTTCCTACCCACAAACTTCACAAGTTCATCAGAGATACACTCCCATGTAAGTACAGCTCAATTCTCTTCTTATATACCTTCCTTGTATATAACTTATACTTAATTCTTATACTTCAACAAAGATGTAAACTCTAATTACAAAAGAAGGTCAAGCATTTATCTCAATAAGCCCAAAATTATCCAAGTTTAAATGTCGATCCCGAGCAACGCTTAGCTCCAACTCGCGCCCAACCCGCCTCCAACAACCCTTAGAAGTTCTACGCAACTTCTACTTAATACTTCAACTCGCTATGAAGATTTTCCTTAGGGTTTCGGTTTGAGACTAAAGGACAAAAGGTAGTATTTCGGCTCTACGTATAGAGGTAACTTTTGGAATACTACAAGGTATAAGGCTAAGGTATTTTGGTATAGTAACAATACTTGGAGAGTATTTCTCTACCAAAAGGGGGGTATTTTACGAGAACAATACTCAAGAGGGGGGGTATACTCTCGGCCAAGGGGCCTTTACTAGGGAGGGGGGGGGTGAGACTCTCGGCCAAGGGGCCTCACAGCGTGAGGGTGCTCATGACGAGAGCATCAAGAAGGGGGGAGGATTTTCAAGACTTGGAAAGTGTTTGTGGATGAAGAAGTCTTCAACAAGGGAGGGGTATTTATAGGACAACCAAGGGCCAAGATCAAGCCAAGTGGGGGGCAAGTGGAGGGTCAACATCAAGCCAAGTGCACCCTAACCCTACTCCACAAATCCCTCACAAACATTGACCCTTGTATTAGGCCATGAAACAAGCCACGAAATGGGCACCAATCGCCACCACAAACCGCCCACTGAGGTGACAAGTGTCGCTCTCGTTGGTCCAAAATATTTTATCTCTGAAAAATCTGCAAAAATTATAAATGACATAGCCTAATTTTCCTTCGCAAGTTCTCAGAAACGCTTCACCAAAAACGATTCTTTACGGGGTTGTGTACAAATTTCGAATCTTGCCTAACTTTAAGGCTCAAACTTTTCTACGTACGCCCACACGTACATACTCTGGAAATACGGGGTATAACATTCTCCCCTCCTTAGAAACATTCGTCCCGAATGTTCCTTCTCAAGACGGATAACGATAAAGTTCCTTCTTAACTTAAATAAGTTGCCAATGCCACACATGGCCACAAAATAACACACGCTCCAACACTTAATCCAAGTCTACGAGGAATCACCTCTAACATCACAAAAGCTTCCACCCTGGTCTAAAGGATACTCCCATCGCATCTTCACTTCACAACAAACTGATCTCTTTTATTCTGCTAACACACGTTCACTTCTTTCCTTACTCGTCGTAATCACTTGAACTCTCCCAAGATAATGATCATACTTCACCATTACTTCAGCCTCAAAATTTCTGGAGCCACTACCTCCAAACTTGGTCATCTTACTAGCCTCGATCTTCTTTAAGGCCATTCCCGGCCTTCACGATCCGCTTTTGGTCGAACATATCCACGAACTCATACGATGGTCATCTAAACTTGGGCCTAGCACCCTCGTGACCCTACCACCGCGACCACCTAATCGACCACCTTAAACCGCCTACGGTTGACCCGCACACGCCCTCAACCCGACCTCCGTCGCTACCAACTCTTGCTCCTCGATACGGAACAATCTTACTAATTCACATCATGAAAGCTACCACTTTCATTTTACACAACTCACGGAATTATCCCACAATACATTTATACGCAAACCAAGTATTTCGACAAAGACTAACCGTAAAATCTTTTATTCAAGTCGGCCTTACATCTAAGGTCTCAACGTGTAATATTCTAAGGTTCATACCTTCCCTGTCCCCACACTTATTCTTTCAACTATCCATGTCTCTAAACCACAATACACACAAAGCTATCTGTACATAGCACTCAACATACAATCATCGTATCACGCATGCAAAACTCTAGAGGGTTAAGGATATACCTGAAAAGATAGGCGGTTCAAAGGACCTCTAAAACTGGGAACTTCCACCGCGACCTCGCCGTGGCTCACGGTGTATTGCCTAGCTATGGAAGGTTAAGAACCCACAATCGATCTCGTAGTCAGGCTATCCTACCCATACTCGGCTGACGCCGCCAGATGGCCTGCTGGCCGCAAGAATAACAATCTCCCAAGTTAGTACGACACTCTCCTTATGAAGTTTTCCACAACGGCCACACCGGACAAGGGCGACCTCATCCGCGAGCACTTACTCCTCAAAATCAAACCCGGGAGCCACGACCGCCTCAATATCCCGGCGTCCCGGCGTCGCGAGGACCACTCTATACCGCGGAGGTACATAACTAGTTCACGCCGAGGCGGTCCGCCTCGAAAGTTATCCAAGGACCTCGCTCGCCTCTTCGCTGATCTCGTCACTCCGCCGACCTCTCCGCCTCACATCCAAGTGCATAAGATGCATGCGGCAATGTCCATGCCCGATGAAGAGCTACACCAACAAGCTCGCCAAGTAGTCATCGAGCCCGTGACGTAGCGTGCACTCGCCCTCCATATCGCTACTAACGCGGGACATACCGAGCCAATGAGTCGAACTCACATTGTACTCCCGAATCACGCCCGCTCGCCAACACCAAAAATTGTCGCCCGAGCCCTCTCGCCTCGCGAGGTAAGAAATGTGCAAGAAATTCCCATGAAAACTCGTCCCATACGGCCGAAGTGCATACTTCCCGACAGCTCCCACGAATCAAACCACGATCGCAGATCACGCACCGATGCGAACCTAAGACCACCGACTCGGTCTCCAAGCCTCGACATTTCACGATCCTCTCAGAATCGCCGAATGAACTCCCCGCGATCATCCTCGTGCCTCACCCGTAGAACTCGCGGTTACAACTCGTAAAGTCCCGTAGCCTCAAACTATCCGATCTCGTGAACCACGGTGCATCGAACCTGGCCCATCCTATCCTCATGTTCCGCCACGATCCCGCCAGAATCGCCATCTTTGTAACCCATCTCCTCTCGCCTGTGCCGGGACCTGAGGCTCGTGTGCATCAGGTCTCGTGAGCCACCGCCGCGCTCTAAACTCTATCACGGTGGCATCGCAAAACTCGCCGTCAAGCACAATCTCGTGCATCGACGCTCGCACTGCATTCTCTCAGATCTCACTAGCCTCCTCACCGCTTTGCCCACTGGACCCGGTTGCTTGCGGAGGCATAATCGTAAAAACGAGATACGCCGAGGGGTCCAACTTACAACACAACTCTAAGGCACGATCTCGTAATGAGAAGAAGTGGAAACTAATACTAAATGTCTCAGCCTCTCGATTATAGACGTGGTGCACAACACATCGATAATCAAGACTTACTAGACACGGTTCAGACACTTTCCGAGGATTAATCGCTCGATACCACTTTTGTCACGACCCGATCCTGCCCGGATCGTGCCTTACCCCGCACCCTAGTGATACAACATCGAGAAAATCACAAAATAAAACTTAAACATGAAACAAGAGATAAGATCATAAACAAAGCCAACCAAACTGCTACCTTCCATTAAAATATATGTACACAAATCTTTCAAACCGAACAGCTTTAATCCTTTTACAAACCCCGCCCACAACAAGCATTACATGCACTTAAGAGTTTTTATACAATATGACGGACAGTGGCCCCGCCATACCCCTCGAATGTACAAGAACCTACAACTCGTGGTAACATACCAAAGATAAACCTCCGAGAAACGGAACTTCCTAACGCCGAATCGTGATCCAAGAGCGAGGATCAAGAATCGATGTACTCTACCATGCAGATGAACGCAGCCCCGGGCGAGGTCAAGATAACAGTACCAAGTATATGAACTGAAAATATCAGAAATGAAATCATAGCAGTCTATATAAAAGCAGGAGACATGTATGATAACCAAACTACAGTTCACAATAAATAAGCAGTCATGTAAGTCAGGGACTCACGCCCTCAGAGTCATCACTCAAATATAACTAAGGGTCTCACGCCCGCAACATCAATCATGCCCGTGGAATACCTTCCTCACTGCCGGCAGTCTATGATATAATAACACCACGGAGTACACATGAACACCAAGTCTATACTAACAATACTATACAACCAAACCACGAAGCTGATACGGGGCAAGTACGAAAGCCGACTACCAGATACCAAGGCCGTGTCACGTAGCTGACCGGGGCAAGTACGAGGGCTAACTACCAGGTACCAAGGCCGTATCACGAGACTTCGTCACTAAACTGAACGGAGAAAGTGCGAGGGCTAACTACCAGGTACCAAGGCCAAATCAGCCACGAGACGGGGCAAGTACGAAAGCCGACCACCAGATACCAAGGCCGATCAGTAAAACCTCATGGAGAGCTAGTCCATGGAATAACACTATCAACAGGGAAACGAACCCTCATCATGGCCGCATACCCGTGGACCCTTCATCGAGTCAGTATGCCCATGGACTATCATAGTGGAAGCATACCCGTGGGCCACCCATCGTGTCAGTATGTCCAAAATGATCAAGAATAACTCGACCGGCCCTCCATTCGAGAGACGCGGTAACATAACAATACAACACTTGCACAACAAGGCTATCACATGCAAACATAGGCAAGTTACACACAACTCAAGGTACTTTCATTTTATGCCAAAGTCCAGGTTTTAACCCCAAAGTACTACGTATGTTAAACTCTTTTTAAAGGATCCATTTCTTTTAAAAAGGTCACCCGATACCCGCAGTATAGAGTGACTAACATCTTTTAAGTAAACCAAAACAACTTCCATACTTTCCTTTTAAAACCAAATTAAGGCAATACAATGCCTTCTTTTTAGACCAAAACACTTCTCCTTTTAAAGTCAAGTTACCACTTTAAAACCAATGATAAAACCATTCTTTTGTTTTCATAAAGTCGTTATAACTAACTTCCCATAAAGCTGTTATAACACTTTATGTTTTAAACCAATTTTAAGACAAAACAATGCCTTTATTTTAAACCAAAAACTCTTTAATTTCCTCAAGTCTCTTTTAGAAATCAAGTTCCTTACTTATTCTCATTTCAAATCAAGAAACATTATTCTTTAAAAACCAAGTACTCATTACTCACGAATGAGGTTTCATACTTCTTAACAACTTTCACATCAATTCAATTAAGTCAAGTCTCTTATCTTTTAAGATTAAGTCTCTTAACTTCTAAAATCAATAACCATTCTTTTATCCTTCTTAAGTTGTTATACCTAACTTCCCATAAAGCTAGTATAACTTTTAAACTTTCAAAACCATGTATTACTCTTCTTTCAAAAACGGTTCTTAAATCCTTTGAAATACTTCAAGATTCTTATTATTCAGGCTTAAGTCAAAAGACATTGCCGTGAAACTACGCTCGCTTAACACATGACGCTCACCGCACTATATATATTCCTTTAAAATATCATGCTCAAGAGTATAGGAAGAATCACATACCTCGCGACGATTATCGACTATTAGCAAATAGCTCCAAAGTACTGTAATCCTGCTATCATTTTCCACCATTCGAGTAGAATACGCTACTCGCAGTACTTCAACCTATAATGGTTATACAAGTCTATCAAAGTCTAGACTACTCGATAGGATAATTCTAGATACAAGATTCTACTTAAAATCAAGCAAGACTTCCCTACCCACAAACTTCACAAGTTCATCAGAGATACAAATTCTATGTAAGTACAGTTCAATTCTCTTCTTATATACCTTCCTTGTATATAACTTATACTTAATTCTTATACTTCAACAGTATGTAAACTCTAATTACAAAAGAAGGTCAAGCGTATTTACCTCGATAAGCCCAAAATTATCCAAGTTTAAATATCGATCCTGAGCAACGTTTAGCTCCAACTCAAGGCCCAACCCGCCTCCAACAACCCTTAGAAGTTCTACGCAACTTCTACTTAATACTTCAACTCGCATGAAGATTTTCCTTAGGGTTTTGGCTTGAGACTAAAGGACAAAAGGTAGTATTTCCTGCTCTACGATAGAGGTAACTTTTGGAATACTACAAGGTATAAGGCTAAGGTATTTTGGTATAAGAACAATACTGAGAGTATTTCTACCAAAAGGGGGTATTTTACGAGAACAATACTCAAGAGGGGGTATACTCTCGCCAAGGGGCCTTTACTAGTGGGAGACTTCGCCAAGGGGCCTCACAAAGGGGGAGGGGTGCTCAAGGACGAGAGCATCAAGAAGGGGGGAGGATTTTCAAGACTCGGAAAGTGTTTGTGGATGAAGAAGTCTTCAACAAGGGAGGGGTATTTATAGGACAACCAAGGGCCAAGATCAAGCCAAGTGGGGGGCAAGTGGAGGGTCAACATCAAGCCAAGTTCACCCTAACCCTACTCCACAAATCCCTCACAAACATTGACCCTTGTATTAGGCCATGAAACATGCCACGAAATGGGCACCAATCGGCCACCACAAACCGTCCACTTGAGGGTGACAAGTGTCGCCCTCTCGTTGGTCCAAAATATTTTATCTCTCGGAAAAATCTGCAAAAAATTATAAATGACATAGCCGGAATTTTCCCTTCGCAAGTTCTGTAAAACGTTTCGTCGAAAAACGATTCTTTACGGGGGTTGTGTACAAATTTCGAATCTTGCCTAACTTTAAGGCTCAAACTTTTCTACGTACGCCCACACGTACATACTCTGGAAATACGGGGTATAACACCCACCCGAGGAATTTTACGTTTTGTGGGGCCCACAAGGGTTACGGAATTTTATGGACGAATGAGAGGGCGACACGTGGCACCCCCACACTTGGTCTTGGTCGAAAATTGTAAGGGTAAAATGGTCATTTACCATGGTGGAAGATAAGTCTTGCTAAGCTTGATATTGTTGACGAAGTCAACTTGCCACTTGTGCTTGATCCATGTGATCTTCATCTTAGCCACCCATTTGTTTAAGTCTAAGCCATCCATAGTGTTATAAATACATACTAGTAGCAAGACAAGGTCTTGAAGACTTAGAAAAAAAATCACACACTCTTGTTCTTCTAGGATAGCTCTCGGCTTAGTGCAAATTCCCACACAAAAAATTTGTAGTTTTGATCCTTTGTTCACAAGACTTAAACCCAATGTCCCTAAGGGTATTATAAGGATATCTCAATAGAAAGATTTCGGAAAAACGGCGTTTTCGTATTAGTCGCAAGGCGGAAACTTAAGGAGTTCTTCAACTTTGAAGTTGGAACTTGAAGATGGGTTCTTCATAGGATTCCAAGGAGTGCTTGGAGCGGATTGGAACTTAAGGAAAGGAGCTAAGAATTGCTAAGGCGCGACTTTGAATCGTGGAAATTTTAAGGGCTTGTAAAGGTATAAATTTTGTCGTTTTAGCAATTAATGTTTACTTATTGTTGTAGCTATGGATATTAGCAAGCATGAGGTGTATAGTATGAAGTTTGATAATTATATTGGCTATTGGAACCCTAATCCGAAAACTAGCATGTTTAGCCTTAAGATTGGAATTCAAGTTGATTATTCGTTTAAGTCGTCGCATGTTGTATAAAGAAGGAAATTGTAGTTGTTGAAGTTGTTTATGACTATATAACATGTTAGAACTTAGAACTTGGAATTTGAAAATGATTGGAAAAGACTTAGTGTTGTTGGTTATTGTTGGCCGAAAATGGCTAGTGAGTATTAAACTACTTGGTATGAATCATGGGCGGAACTTTACACGTATTGTAAGGCGTGTAATACCCTTTGTTTGGTTGTTGTTTTGAGCCTTAAATGTGGCGTGTTGGTTATTGTATTCGGCCTTGAAAAAGGTGGCAAAGTGAGTAGAAACAAAGGAAGTGCTGCCCGATTTTTCGTAGAATTAGAGACCGTATACTTAGTATTATTCTACGTTAGAGACTAGAAGTTGATAGTCTTGTTGTGACCATTATAGGTTGACACTTCTACGTACGGTATATTCGGCTTAGCTTGTGGATTTAGCCGAAAAGGTATGTGAACTATCCCCTCTTCTAGCATGATTACTTAAGATAAAGAAAGTATGTCATACTCCTTAAATGATTCATTCCTTGGTTGTATTTGGATTGCCTAAAATAGAATTTGTTCTATGTACTTCCTTGATTGTACTTTGATGTTTAAATTGTAAGTTGTATAATTCATTGCCTTAGTGAAGTTGGATTCATAAAAGTGAAAGTATTTTACTTAAAGTACATGGAGTCTTGAAAAGGAAGTTGTCACACTCAACCTCAAGCTGGATCGTGCCCTACCCGCACCTTCTACCTTAACAATACAAGTAAGTCATGAACCAAATACCACCCCGTTTTTTTTTTTTTTTAAACAAACGTACGTGCAAGGGCAAAGCCGACAAGGCTGCCATACATACATAAACAAAAGACACTACACCGTACATGAGTCTAATCCCACATATGAATACTGCACTTGCAGAGTTAAATCAACTATGACGACAAGGCCCCGCTGCACTCCAAAACTATACAAAGTCCAGATCAAGGACATATACCAAAGATAAACTCCGAATGTAAGGAGCTTATCCAAAACCCCGAAAGGTGATCCTACACTGCCGATCACCGAATCAAGGCATCTAAACTCATGCGGATTTAACGCAGCTTCAAGGAGGTCAAGATGGGCAAGAATGCATCAAGTATGAGAACAGTAATCGTAATAAAATCATAACTTAAACAAAACAGAGACATGTCTGATAGCCAACCTACAAGATATAACACATAAGCCATATCAAGTCGTGACGCAAGCCTCAAGGTCACTACTCGATATAACTGGGTCTCACGCCCATAATATCAATCATGCGCCTGGAATCCTTCTCACCGCCGGCATCCATGATATAACATAACATCAAGTCCCACCTGGTATAGCATCTGGGGTTTACCTCACTTATACTCTTACCCCGAGTATGGTAAAGCGGTGGTATAGCATCTGGGGTTTACCCTCACTTATACTCTTACCCGGAGGAGGTGGTATAACGCCTGGGCTTGCCTCATTTATACTCTTACCCTATCTCAACCGGCCACAAACAACACATAAAGCAGTGGTACAATGGCTCGGGGTTTACCCTCACTAATACTCTTACTCGGAGGAGGTGGTATAACGCCTCGGGCTTGCCTCATTTATACTCTTACCCTATCTCGACCGACCATCAAACAAGACATAAGCACTACCATGTCTTCTATAAAAATCCGAATTTAACCCAAGTACTACAAGTAACGGAAGCATACCCGTGGAATCCCACATCACCGCTTCAGACGTCCCAAGAACTTATAACAAGACAAACAATTCTTCAACCGAGAGTCGCGACAACTTAATAAAACATAATACTTGCACTCAAAGGCTATTACCAGACATATAGGCAAGTTCTCAATTAACCAAGCCAAAGTACTTATCAAGGCACACATAGGATAATTCTCATTTTATCAAGCCAAAGTACTAATCAAGGCATACATAGAATAATTCTCTTTAACAAGTCAAAGTACTTATCCAGCACACTTAGACAAATTCTCAATTTATCAAGCCAAAGTACTAATCAAGGCATACATAGAATAATTCCTTTAACAAGTCAAAGTACTTATCATGGCACACTTAGACAAATCCTCAATTTATCAAGCCAAAGTACTAATCAAGGCATACATAGAATAATTCTCTTTAACAAGTCAAAGTACTTATCATGGCACACTTAGACAAATCCTCAATTTATCAAGCCAAAGTACTAATCAAGGCATACATAGAATAATTCCTTTAACAAGTCAAAGTACTTATCATGGCACACTTAGATTAATCCTCAATTTATCAAGCCAAAGTACTAATCAAGGCATACATAGAATAATTCCTTTTAACAAGTCAAAGTATTTATCATGGCACACTTAGATAAATCCTCAATTTATCAAGCCAAAGTACTAATCAAGGCATACATAGAATAATTCTCTTTAACAAGTCAAAGTACTTATCATGGCACACTTAGACAAATCCTCAATTTATCAAGCAAAGTACTACGACGCATTCTTTTATAAAAGACTCCTTTCTATGTAAAGCCCCAAGATACTAACACCCGTAGTATCAAGGCGTGTCTATTTTTCAAAGTAAGTTACTACACGTTTAGAAAACTCATTTCAAGGCTTGAAATCAAGTAACTTCAAATTTTCACAATCTTGGCAACTTATGCCCTTTTTATCAAAATAGACAACTTTCTAAATCTTCCATAAAGCCGTTATAACCAACTTCCCATAAAGCCGTTATAACCCTTTATGGTTTTAGACATATCCATTCCTTTTATAACCAAGAGACTTATGCTTAAAAGCTAAGTATCACATACTTATTAAATCAAGTTCTTAACTTTCAAAATACTTCAAGTCTCTTAATAGTTAGAAAACAAGTTTTCTACTTTTTAAACCTCAAGTAACTTCACCCTTAACACAAGTTACTTCTCTTAAATCATGTCATTTCTCCTCTTTTAAATCAAATAAGTAAATCACCTATTTGACTCCCCTAAAGTCATTATAATGACCTTTAGGTTTTAAAACTAAGGCACTAGCCAAAAGATTTGGAAACCACTTCCTTTTTCAAGTCTCTATGTACTTTAAGAAAAATACCTTCACTTTTAAGAATCCAAACTTCCCTAAGGAAATGGATTATACTACTTACAATTTAAACATCAAAGTACACTCAAGGAAGTACATAGAACAAATTCTATTTTAGGCAATCCAAATACAAGCAAGGAATGGATCATTCAAGGAGTAGAACTTACTTTCTTTATTCTAAGGAATCATGCTAGAAGAGGAGATAGTTCACATACCTTTTCGCTAATATCCACAAGCTAAGCCGAATACGCCGTACGTAGAAGTGTCAACCTATAATGGTCACAACAATACTATCAATCTTCTAGTCTCTAACGTAGAATAATACTAAGTATTTGGTCTCTAATTCTACGGAAAATCGGGCAGCACTTCCTTTGTTTCTACTCACTTTGCCACCTTTTCAAGGCCGAATACAATAACCAACAAGCCACATTTAAGGCTCCCAACAACAACCAAACAGCGGGATTACACGCCTTACAATACGTGTAAAATTTCCGCCCCACAATTCATAATGGCAGTAGTCTAATGCACACTAGCCAATTCTCGCCAACTTACATAGCAACACTAAGTCTTTTCCAACCCTTTTCCAATTTCAAGTTCTTAGGTCAACATGTTATATAGTCTAAACAACTTCAACAACTACACTTTCCTTCTTTATACAACATGCGACGCTTAAACTAATAATCGACTAGAATTGAAATCTTAAAGTTAAACATGCTAGATTTCGATTAGGGTTCCAATAGCCAATAAACATATCAAACTTCATACTATATAACACATGCTTGCTAAAATCCATAGCTACAACAAGAGTAAGTCTTAACTACTAAAACGGCAAAATTTATACCTTCAAAGCCCTTAAAATTTCCAAGATTCCAAAGTCGCGCTTAGCAATTCTTAGCTCCTTTCCTTAGGTTCCAAACCGCCCAAACACTCCAGAGGCCTATGAAGAACCCATCTTCAAGTTCCAACTTCAAAGTCAAGAACTCCAATAGTTTCCGCCATGACTAACGTGAAAACTCCGCTTCCAAATCTTTCTATTGAGATAACCTTGAAACACCCTTAGGAACATCAAGTTAAAGTCTTGTGGCTAATGGATCAAAACTACAAAATTTTTGTCTTTGAAAGCTCCTTGGCCGAGAGCACCTTTCTTGAACAAGACTAGTTCTTGAAATTTTTTACTAAGTATAGAATGCTCAAGTCTTGCACTACTAGTATACTTATAACACATCGAGGGCCAAGATTATAACAATTGTGTGGCTTAGATGAAGATCACATGGATTAAGCCTAAGTGGCAAGTCGACTAGTCAACAAAATCAAGCTTAAAAGACTTATCATCTACATAGGTCAAATGACCATAACACCCTTTGCAATATTTCGTCCAACATCATGGAGGGTGCCACGTGTCGCCTCTCATTCGCCCATAAAATTCAGAATCTCTCATGGCCCCACAAAAATGTAAAATTCTTCTGTGGGCCCCACGTGACCAAATCCGTAAAATAAATTTCCATAATTTTAATAAGTTCCATATTCTTCAAATAATACATTTTGAGAATCCAATTCCCAACAACAAACATTTTTCCTTTCCGACGCTCTAACATTTTCCGTCAGAAACAATTCTTCCTTTCGTATCCTTTTCCAAGTCTTGTTTCCTTCGTACATCTCTCTTATACATGTCTTGGACTTACGGGTGTAACATTCTTCCTTAGAAACATTCGCCCCGAATGTTCTTAGTCGGTTATCAAGCTATACAACTCCGTGATAAACTCTATACTATGCCTATCAATCAAAACCGCACAAGACCAACGATGCCACACACACGCATCACCACATAACATACGTAAACATAATAATGGACCTTCCGTCCGTGGTCCCTTCTCACAAAACTCAAAGGTTACATTTTCCCAAACACGGATCCTTAGAGGTTCCTTTCTTTCCTTACTTGTCATACTTTCTCGTATTTTCAAACTCATCCAAGACACGACAAAATCTCAAATTTTGTTTCTGCTCCCAACTTGGAGTTACTAACCAACTTGGCCATATTGTTACTTACATTCCCGATAAGGCTTTTCTCGGTCCTTACGACCTAGTTCCGTGGAAGGCCCACAAACTCGTATAACGATTAACTAAACTTGGGCCTGCATCCTCGTGACCCTATCACATAACTGACCATTTCTAATCGACATCACCCCATTCCAAACTATCGGTGACCAAATGAGTCCATAACCCACTCATCGTCACACTTAACTTCTCATTCTTAGTTTGAAATAAATTTCTCTCTTATCTCAAGGTACTTCTTACCAGATCCTCCCACTCACCGGAGGTTCGCCTCATAAGCCAAAGTATTTCTATCGCACAATCTTCCCTATCGGCCTTACACTTATTACTGGGTAACTACAACTCGTGAACTCTACACAACTATAGTCTCCCACTTATCATTCTTGTCAACATTCTTAACTTCTCACTTTACTAATCAAAGTATCCCTACTCTGGGTACTATCACTTCAATCGCTAGCACCGCTTATCTTGGTCAATAACATAATCGCTTCTCATGACCCTAAAGTCTCGCCTAATCGAGAAATCGGGGCTCGTGTCGTGGTTCTCAAAACTCGCGCAGAAAACTCGCCGATCATGAACAACATCCAGATAACTCGGCATAAGCCCTATCAACTCTCTCGAGTCCGACTAGTAGCTCGCTACTCATTTGCCCTTCTCAAGCGCGTTGCCCTCCTCGAGGCATAATCAGAATAACAACAATACGTCGAGAGGAATTTTCTTACTAACACACTCTATGGCACGATCTTAGAGTGAGAAGAATAGAAACTAACTCTTAAATGTCCTCGTAGCTCTCGCATGGGTGTGGCGCAACACACCGATAATCAAGACTCTACTAGACACGGTCAGACATTCCAGGATCGATCGCTCGATACCACTGTCACAGCCAACTCGCCCGTGATCGTGTCCTACCGGCACCTTCTACCTTAACACAAGTAAGTCATGAATCAAATAACACCCCATTTTTTTTTTTAAAACAAACGACGTAAGGGCAAAGCCGATAAGGCTGCCATACATACATAAACAAAAGACACTACACTGTACATGAGTCCAATCCCACATATGAATACAGCACTTCAGAGTTAAATCAACTATGACGGACAAGGCCCCGCCGCACTCCAAAACTATACAAAGTCTCAGATCTGGCGACATATACCAAAGATAAACTCCTAATGTAAGGAGCTTATCCAAAACCCCGAGCAGGATCCTACACTGCCGATCACCGAATCAAGCACCTAAACTCGCAGATGAACGCAGCCCCCCGAAGGAGGTCAGTACGAAGAATGTACCAAGTATGTGAACAGTAAGTACTGTAATAAAATCATAACAGTCTAAACAAAACAGGAGACATGTCTGATAGCCAACCTACAGTACATAACACATAAGCAGTCATATCAAGTCAGGGACGCAAGCCCTCAAGGTCACTACTCAGATATAACTATGGGTCTCACGCCCATAATATCAATCATGCCCGTGGAATCCTTCCTCACTGCCGGCAGTCCATGATATAACATAACATCAAGTCCCACCGGTGGTATAGCATCTTGGGGGTTTACCCCTCACTTATACTCTTACCCTGGAGAAGGTGGTAAAGCAGGTGGTATAGCATCTTGGGGGTTTACCCCTCACTTATACTCTTACCCTGGAGGAGGTGGTATAACGTCTTGGGGCTTGCCCCTCATTTATACTCTTACCCTATCTCAACCGGCCGTCAAACAACACATAAAGGTGTGGTACAGCCTTGGGGTTTACCCTCACTAATACTCTTACCCCGGGAGGAGGTGGTATATCGTCTTGGGGCGTGCCCCTCATTTATACTCTTACCGTATCTCGAACGACCATCTAACAAGAAATAATCTCTACCATGTCTTCTATAAAAATCCGGGAATTTAACCCAAGTACTACAAGTAACGGAAGCATACCCGTGGAATTCCACATCACTGTCGGTACGTCCCAGTAACTTACAACAAGACAGTCGGCCCTTCAACCGAGAGTCGCGATAACTTAATAAAACATAATACTTGCACTCAAAGGCTATTACCAGCACATATAGGCAAGTTCTCAATTAACCAAACCAAAGTACTTATCAAGGCACACATAGGATAATTCTCATTTTATCAAGCCAAAGTACTAATCAAGGCATACATAGAATAATTCTCTTTTAACAAGTCAAAGTACTTATCCAGGCACACTTAGACAAATTCTCAATTTATCAAGCCAAAGTACTAATCAAGGCATACATAGAATAATTCCCTTTTAACAAGTCAAAGTACTTATCATGGCACACTTAGACAAATCCTCAATTTATCAAGCCAAAGTACTAATCAAGGCATACATAGAATAATTCTCTTTTAACAAGTCAAAGTACTTATCATGGCACACTTAGACAAATCCTCAATTTATCAAGCCAAATTACTAATCAAGGCATACATAGAATAATTCCCTTTTAACAAGTCAAAGTACTTATCATGGCACACTTAGATAAATCCTCAATTTATCAAGCCAAAGTACTAATCAAGGCATACATAGAATAATTCCCTTTTAACAAGTCAAAGTACTTATCATGGCACACTTAGATAAATCCTCAATTTATCAAGCCAAAGTACTAATCAAGGCATACATAGAATAATTCTCTTTTAACAAGTCAAAGTACTTATCATGGCACACTTAGACAAATCCTCAATTTATCAAGCCAAAGTACTACGTACGTACATTCTTTTATAAAAGACTCCTTTCTATGTAAAGCCCCAAGATACTAACACCCGTAGTATCAAGGCGTGTCTATTTTTCAAAGTAAGTTACTACACATTTAGAAAACTCATTTCAAGGCTTGAAATCAAGTAACTTCAAATTTTCACAATCTTGGCAACTTATGCCCTTTTTATCAAAATAGACAACTTTCTAAATCTTCCATAAAGCCGTTATAACCAACTTCCCATAAAGCCGTTATAACCCTTTATGGTTTTAGACATATCCATTCCTTTTATAACCAAGAGACTTATGCTTAAAAGCTAAGTATCACATACTTATTAAATCAAGTTCTTAACTTTCAAAATACTTCAAGTCTCTTAATAGTTAGAAAACAAGTTTTCTTCTACTTTTTAAACCTCAAGTAACTTCACCCTTAACACAAGTTACTTCTCTTAAATCATGTCATTTCTCCTCTTTTAAATCAAATAAGTAAATCACTCCTTTGACTTCTAAAGTCATTATAATGACCTTTAGGTTTTAAAACTAAGGCACTAGCCAAAAGATTTGGAAACCACTTCCTTTTCAAGTCTCTATGTACTTTAAGAAAAATACCTTCACTTTTAAGAATCCAAACTTCCCTAAGGAAATGGATTATACTACTTACAATTTAAACATCAAAGTACACTCAAGGAAGTACATAGAACAAATTCTATTTTAGGCAATCCAAATACAAGCAAGGAATGGATCATTCAAGGAGTAGAACTTACTTTCTTTATTCTAAGGAATCATGCTAGAAGAGGAGATAGTTCACATACCTTTTCGGCTAATATCCACAAGCTAAGCCGAATACGCCGCACGTAGAAGTGTCAACCTATAATGGTCACAATAATACTATCAATCTTCTAGTCTCTAACGAGAATAATACTAAGTATTTGGTCTCTAATTCTACGGAAAATCGGGCAGCACTTCCTTTATTTCTACTCACTTTGCCACCTTTTTCAAGGCCGAATACAATAACCAACAAGCCACATTTAAGGCTCCCAACAACAACCAAACAAAGGGGATTACACGCCTTACAATACGTGTAAAATTTCCGCCCCACAATTCATAATGGCGAGTCTAATGCACACTAGCCAATTCTCGCCAACTTACATAGCAACACTAAGTCTTTTCCAACCCTTTTCCAATTTCAAGTTCTTAGGTCAACATGTTATATAGTCTAAACAACTTCAACAACTACACTTTCCTTCTTTATACAACATGCGACGCTTAAACTAATAATCGACTAGAATTGAAATCTTAAAGTTAAACATGCTAGATTTCGGATTAGGGTTCCAATAGCCAATGAACATATCAAACTTCATACTATATAACACATGCTTGCTAAAATCCATAGCTACAACAAAAGTAAGTCTTAACTACTAAAACGACAAAATTTATACCTTCAAAGCCCTTAAAATTTCCAAGATTCCAAAGTCGCGCTTAGCAATTCTTAGCTCCTTTCCTTAGGTTCCAAACCGCTCCAAACACTCCTAGAGGCCTATGAAGAACCCATCTTCAAGTTCCAACTTCAAAGTCAAGAACTCCAATAGTTTCCGCCTTGCGACTAACGTGAAAACTCCGTTTTTCCGAAATCTTTCTATTGAGATAACCTTGAAACACCCTTAGGAACAATGGGTTAAAGTCTTGTGGCTAATGGATCAAAACTACAAAATTTTTGTCTTTGAAAGCTCCTTTGGCCGAGAGCACCTTTCTTGAACAAGACTAGTTCTTGAAATTTTTTTTACTAAGTATAGAATGCTCAAGTCTTGCACTACTAGTATACTTATAACAAATCGAGGCCAAGATTATAACAATTGTGTGGCTTAGATGAAGATCACATGGATTAAGCCTATGGCAAGTTGACTAGTCAACAAAATCAAGCTTAAAAGACTTATCATCTACATAGGTCAAATGACCATAACACCCTTGCAATATTTCGTCCAACATCATGGAGGTGCCACGTGTCGCCTCTCATTCGTCCATAAAATTCAGAACCCGTGGGCCCCACAAAATGTAAAATTCTTCTGGGCCCCACGTGACCAAATCCAAAAATAAATTTCCATAATTTTAATAAGTTCCATATTCTTCAAATAATACATTTTGAGAATCCAATTCCCAACAACAAACATTTTTCCTTTCCGACGTTCGGAACATTTTCCGTCGTAAAAACAATTCTTCCTTTCGTATCCTTTTCCAAGTCTTGTTTCCTTTCGTACATTCTCTTATACATGTCTTGGACTTACGGGGTGTAACAGAAGTGGTTTCCAAATATTTTGGCTAGTGTCCTAGTTCCAAAACCTAAGGGTTGTTGTAATGACTTTAGAGGAGTCCAAGGAGTGATTTACTTAATTGTTTTAAGAGAGGAGAAATGACATGATTTAAGAGAAGTAACTTGTTTTAAAGGTGTGAGTTACTTGAGGTTTAAAAGTAGAAGAAACTTGTTTTCTAAATATTAAGAGACTTGAAGTATTTTGAAAGTTAAGAAACTTGATTTGTAAGTATGTGATACTTGATTTTAAAAGTATGTTTCTCGTTATAAAAGGAATGAAATTGTCTAAAAACCATAAAGGGTTATAACGGCTTTATGAGAAGTTGGTTATAACGACTTTATGGGAAGTTGGTTATAACGGCTTTATGGAAGGTTTAGAAAGTTGTCTATTTTGATTTATGGGCATAAGTTGCCTTGATTGTGAAAATTTGAAGTTACTTGATTTCAAGCTTTGAAATGAGTTTTCTAAAGTGTAGTAACTTACTTTGAAAAATAGACACACCTGATACTACGTGTTAGTATCTTGGGGTATTACACAAAAAGGAGTCCTTTAAAAAGAATGTACGTACGTAGTACTTTGGCTTGATTAATTGAGAATTATTCTAAGTGTGCCTTGATAAGTACTTTGGCTTGATTAATTGAGAATTAGTCTAAGTGTGCCTTGATAAGTACTTTGGCTTGTTTAATTGAGAATTATTCTATGTGGGCCTTGATAAGTACTTTGGCTTGTTTAATTGAGAATTGTCAATGTGTCGGTGATAGCATTGAGTACAAGTATTATGTTTTATTACGCCGCGACTACGGTTGGAGTGGTGCCTCATTGTAAGTTTACTCGACGCATCGACATCGAGGTGGATTCCACCGTATGCTTCCATTATTTGTGTTACCTTATGGTCATGCTTATACGATGTGGGATGCCGGCACGCGACCACGAGGATACCCTCGACACGCTTATACGATGGGATTCCGGCACGTGACCGCGAGTCGTTAGATTCCCGAATTTGTTTGTGTTACCCTACGGTCATGCTTATACAATGTGGGATGCCATGGCATGCGACCGCGAGGGATACCCTATGGTCATGCTTATACGATGTGGGATGCCGGGGCATGCGACCACGAGGGATAATCCGACACGCTTATACGACGGGATTCCGGCACGTGACCAGAGCGGGTTTGATTCGGCTTTGTTTGTATACCCCATGGTCATGCTTATACGATGTGGGATTCCGGGGCATGCGACCACGAGGGATACTCCTTGGATATGCTTATTGGTGTTAGGCATGATTGATATTATGGCGTGAGACCCATAGTTATATTTGAATAGTGACTTTGAGGCACGCGCCCCCGACTTGATATAATCGCTTATGTATTGTATCGTAGGTTGGCTATCATACATGTCTCTGCTTTGTTTAGATCATTATGATTTTATTACGATTTCATCGTTTCACATACTTGGTACATTCTTCAGATCGACTCCTTCGGGCTGCGTTCACGCCGCAGTTTAGGTACGCTGCTTGGTGATCGGCAGTGTAGGACCGCCGTAGTTTTTGGATAGCTCCTTCTTCGTGAGTTTTATCTTTTGGTATAAGTTCTTTCAAGATGCTTTTGTACGCTTATGGGTACACGGGGCCTTGTCCGTCATAGTTCAAGATAACTCTTAGAGGTCTGTATTCATATGTGGATTGGACTGCGTGTACGCAGTGCCTTTTTATTATGTATATTATATGGCAGCCTTGTCGGCTTTGCCTTGCACGTACGTTGGTTTTTAAAGAAAAAAAAAGAGGTGTTATTCGATTTCCGCAGTTTACTTAGTTGTTAAGGTAGAGGTGCCTGTAGGCACTACCACGCCCGGGGTTCGGGGCGTGACAGAGTGGTATCAGAGCAGTCATTCCTCGGAATGTTTACAGACCGTGTCTAGTAGAGTCTTGATTATCGGTGTGTTGTGCGCCACACCCATAAACAGGAGGCTACAGGACATTTAGGAGTTGGTTTCTATTCTTCTCACTCTAAGATCATGCCATAGAGCTGTGTTAGTAAGATAATTCCTCTCTGACGTAATTTTGTGTTACAGTTATGCCTCCAAGGAGGGCAACAGCCGCCCAGAAGGGCAAAGGAGTAGAAGGAGCTACTAGTCAGACTCAGGAAGTTGATAGGGCTTATGCCCAGGGTATACCGGATGTTGTTCCGCAGTCGGCGAGTTCTTCTGCGCCAGGTTTTGAGACCCCAAGACTGAGCCTCCGCCACGATTAGGAGAAGACTATAGGGTCATGAGGGAAGCAGTTATGTTATTGACCAAGATAGCGGTGCTACAGTTTCATCAGCAGGAAGTTATTCGGCCAGTACAGACAGGTGTACAGAGGGTAGAGGGCCAACGCAGGAATCAGCGTAAGAGGGCTAGACCGGTTGGTTATCCCGGTGAGTTCTTGGACGAGCAGCCTCAACAGCGAGTAAGATATTCGTCGCAGCCTACCCAGTACATACCCCTGCAGCTCACAGGTGGGAGATATGACCCCACAAGGTATTTAGGAGCCGGTCCAAGCTCCAGGGGTCGGGGTTCTCAGAGGAGCAGAGGACTTTCTCGGTCGAGGCCACCTATTCCTCAGTGTATCAGATGTGGTAAGCGTCATTCGGGGAAATGCCGTTATGACACAGATGGTTGTTATTATTGTGGCCGTCCGGGACACAAGAAGTGGGAATGTCCAGTTAGAAAGAGCACCGATAAGGTGGCTCAGCCTATGAGGCAGATGATTGATTCTCTTTCCTCCACACCGTATGCTCCCGAGCAGGTGTTGGATGTCGACCACCGTGGTAGAGGTCAGGTGGAGTTTATAGCTCGCGGTCCTTCGAACCGCAGAGATGACGTGACTCATCGGGCAGATCGTGAGGCGACATCGCATCGAGGTTACTGTATATTTCGATTCTTTTGAATCATACGTGCGTTGATAGATTCAGATTTTACCCTAGCATATTTGTTTTCCCTTTATTGCTAGAGTTGTAAAGTGATAGTACCCCGGAGGTAGGGATACTTTGATTAGTAGAGTGAGAAGTTAAGAATATTGACAAGAATGGTAAGTGAACTGAGACTATAGTTGTGTAGAGTTCACACGTAGTAATTGCCCCATGACAGTGTAAGACAAATAGGGAAGAATGTACGGTAGAAATACTTCGACCTATGTGACTAACCTCTAGTGATTAGGGGGATAGGGTGAGAAGTACCTTGAGAAAATAGAAAGATTTATTTCAGACTAAGAATGAGAAGTTAAGTGTGACGGTGAGTCGGGTTATGGACTCATTTCGGGTCAGCCGGTAGTATGGAATGAGGTGATGTCAGTTAGAAATGGTCCCGCTATGTGATAGGGTCCCGAGGATGCCAGGCCCAAGTTTAGTTAATCGTTGTACGAGTCGTGGATGCGTTCCACCGGAACTAGGTCGTAAGGACCGAGAAGAGCCTTAACGGGAATGTAAGTAGCATAATGGCCAAGTTTGGATAGTAACTCCAGGGATTGGAGAACAGAAACAATATTTGAGATTTTGTACGTATACTAGATAAGTTTGAAAGTACGAGAAAGTATGACAAGTAAGGAAATAAAGGAACCTCTAGGGATCCCGTGTTTGAGGAGACTGTAACATTCGAGTTTTGTGAGAAGGGACCACGGACGGAAGGTCCATTGTTATGTTTACGTATGTTGTGGTGGCCATGTATGGCATCGTTGGTCTTGTGAAGTTTTGATTGTTAGGCATAGTATAGAGATTGTGCCGGAGTGTGTATAGCTTGACAACCAACTAAGAACATTCGGGGACGAATGTTTCTAAGAGGGGAAGAATGTTACACCCCGTAAGTCCAGGGCATGTATAAGAGAATGTATGTAAGGAATCAAGACTTGGAAGTTAGTACGAAAGGGGAGAATTGTTTTTCCGACGGAAAATCTTCCGAACGTCGGAAAGGAAAAATGTTCGTTGTTGAGAATTGGATTCTCAAAATGCATTATTTGAAAAGTATGGAACTCTTAACCTTATGGAAATTTATTTTTACGGATTTGGTCACGTGGGGCCCACCCGAGAAATTTTACGTTTTGTGGGGCCCACAAGGGTTACAGAATTCTATGGACGAATGAGAGGGCGACACGTGGCACCCCCACACTTGGTCTTGGTCGAAAATTGTATGGGTAAAATGGTCATTTACCATGGTGGAAGATAAGTCTTGCTAAGCTTGATATTGTTGACCAAGTCAACTTGCCACTTGTGCTTGATCCATGTGATCTTCATCTTAGCCACCCATTTGTTAAGTCTAAGCCATCCATAGTGTTATAAATACATACTAGTAGCAAGACAAGGTCTTGAAGACTTAGAAAAAAAATCACACACTCTTGTTCTTCTAGGATAGCACTCGGCTTAGTGCAAATTCCCACACAAAAAATTTGTAGTTTTGATCCTTTGTTCACAAGACTTAAACCCAATTTCCCTAAGGGTATTATAAGGATATCTCAATAGAAAGATTTCGGAAAAACGGCGTTTTCGTATTAGTCGCAAGGCGGAAACTTAAGGAGTTCTTCAACTTTGAAGTTTGAACTTGAAGATGGGTTCTTCATAGGCTTCCAAGGAGTGCTTGAGCGATTGGAACTTAAGGAAAGGAGCTAAGAATTGCTAAGGCGCGACTTTGAATCGTGGAAATTTTAAGGGCTTGTAAAGGTATAAATTTTGTCGCTTTAGCAATTAATGTTTACTTATTGTTGAGCTATGGATATTAGCAAGCATGAGGTGTATAGTATGAAGTTTTATAATTATATCGCTATTGGAACCCTAATCCAAAACTAGCATGTTTAGCCTTAAGATTGGAATTCAAGTTGATTATTCGCTTAAGTCGCCGATGTTGTATAAAGAAGGAAATTGTAGTTGTTGAAGTTGTTTATGACTATATAACATGTTAGACCTTAGAACTTGGAATTTGAAAATGATTGGAAAAGACTTAGTGTTGTTGGTTATTGTTGGCCGAAAATGGCTAGTGAGTATTAAACTACTTGGTATGAATTGTGGGGCGGAATTTTACACGTATTGTAAGGCGTGTAATCCCCTTTGTTTGGTTGTTGTTTTGAGCCTTAAATGTGGCGTGTTGGTTATTGTATTCGGCCTTGAAAAAGGTGGCAAAGTGAGTAGAAACAAAGGAAGTGCTGCCCGATTTTCCGTAGAATTAGAGACCGTATACTTAGTATTATTCTACGTTAGAGACTAGAAGTTGATAGTCTTGTTGTGACCATTATAGGTTGACACTTCTACGTACGGTATATTCGGCTTAGCTTGTGGATTTAGCCGAAAAGGTATGTGAACTATCCCCTCTTCTAGCATGATTCCTTAAGATAAAGAAAGTATGTCATACTCCTTAAATGATTCATTCCTTGGTTGTATTTGGATTGCCTAAAATAGAATTTGTTCTATGTACTTCCTTGATTGTACTTTGATGTTTAAATTGTAAGTTGTATAATCCATTGCCTTAGTGAAGTTGGATTCTTAAAAGTGAAAGTATTTTACTTAAAGTACATGGAGTCTTGAAAAGGAAGTGGTTTCCAAATATTTTGGCTAGTGTCCTAGTTCCAAAACCTAAGGGTTGTTGTAATGACTTTAGAGGAGTCCAAGGAGTGATTTACTTAATTGTTTTAAGAGAGGAGAAATGACATGATTTAAGAGAAGTAACTTGTTTTAAAGGTGTGAGTTACTTGAGGTTTAAAAGTAGAAGAAACTTGTTTTCTAAATATTAAGAGACTTGAAGTATTTTGAAAGTTAAGAAACTTGATTTGTAAGTATGTGATACTTGATTTTAAAAGTATAAGTCTCTTGGTTATAAAAGGAATGAAATTGTCTAAAAACCATAAAGGGTTATAACGGCTTTATGAGAAGTTGGTTATAACGGCTTTATGGGAAGTTGGTTATAACGGCTTTATGGAAGGTTTAGAAAGTTGTCTATTTTGATTTATGGGCATAAGTTGCCTTGATTGTGAAAATTTGAAGTTACTTGATTTCAAGCTTTGAAATGAGTTTTCTAAAGTGTAGTAACTTACTTTGAAAAATAGACACACCTTGATACTACGGGTGTTAGTATCTTGGGGTATTACACAAAAAGGAGTTCTTTTAAAAGAATGTACGTACGTAGTACTTTGGCTTGATTAATTGAGAATTATTCTAAGTGTGCCTTGATAAGTACTTTGGCTTGATTAATTGAGAATTAGTCTAAGTGTGCCTTGATAAGTACTTTGGCTTGTTTAATTGAGAATTATTCTATGTGGGCCTTGATAAGTACTTTGGCTTGTTTAATTGAGAATTGTCAATGTGTGCTGGTGATATCATTTGAGTACAAGTATTATGTTTTATTACGTTGCCGCGACTCTCGGTTGGAGGGTCGGCTGCCTTGTTGTAAGTTTACTTGACGCGTCTGACGGTGGTGGGATTCCACGCATGCTTCCATTATTTGTGTTACCTTATGGTCATGCTTATACGATGTGGGATGCCGGCACGCGACCACGAGGATACTCCTCGACACGCTTATACGATGGGATTCCGGCATGTGACTGAGTCGGGTTAGATTCCCGAATTTGTTTGTGTTACCCTACGGTCATGCTTATACAATGTGGGATGCCGTGGCATGCGACCGCGAGGGATACCCTATGGTCATGCTTATACGATGTGGGATGCCGGGGCATGCGACCACGAGGGATACTCCTCGACACGCTTATACGATGTGGGATTCCGGCACGTGACCGTGAGCGGGTTTGATTCGGTTGTTTGTATACCCCATGGTCATGCTTATACGATGTGGTATTCCGGGGCATGCGACCACGAGGGATACTCCTTGGATATGCTTATTGGTGTTAGGCATGATTGATATTATGGGCGTGAGACCCATTGTTATATTTGAATAGTGACTTTGAGGGCATGCGTCCCTGACTTGATATAACTGCTTATGTATTGTGTACTGTAGGTTGGCTATCATACATGTCTCCTGTTTTGTTTAGACTGTTATGATTTTATTACGATTTCATCGCTTCACATACTTGGTACATTCTTCAGATCGACCTCCTTGGCCGCGTTCATGCCGCAGTTTAGGTACGCTGTTTGGTGATCGGCAGTGTAGGACCGCCGTAGTTTTTGGATAGCTCCTTCGTCGGAGTTTTATCTTTTGGTATAAGTTCTTTCAAGATGTGCTTTGTACAGCATGGGTACGGCGGCCTTGTCCGTCATAGTTCAAGATAACTCTGTGAGGTCCGTATTCATACGTGGATTGGACTCGTATGCAGTGTAGTGTCTTTTTATTATGTATATTATATGGCACTTGTTTGGCTTTGCACGTACGTTGGTTTTAAAGAAAAAAAAGAGGTGTTATTCGATTTCCGCAGTTTACTTAGTTGTTAAGGTAGAAGGGTGCCAAGGTAGGGCACCACCACGCCCGGTTCGGGCGTGACAGAGTGGTATCGAGCGCCATTCCCGGAATGTTTACGCACCGTGTCTAGTAGTCTTGATTATCGGTGTGTTGCGCGCCACACCCATAAACAGAGGCTACGTGACATTTAGGAGTTGGTTTCTATTCTTCTCACTCTAAGATCATGCCATGTAGCCGTGTTAGTAAGATAATTCCTCTCGACGTAATTTTGTGTTACGATTATGCCTCCAATGAGGGCAACAGCCGCCTGAAGGCAAAGGAGTAGAAGAGCTACTATTCAGACTCAGAAGTTGATAGGGCTTATGCCTGTGGTATACTGGATGTTGTTCCGCAATGGCGAAGTTCTTCTCAAGGCCAGTTTTGAGACCCCAAAGACCAGAGCCTCCAGTTTCAGCTAGGAGAAGACTATAGGGTCATGAGGAAGCGATTATGTTATTGACCAAGATACGGTGCTACGCTTTCATCAAGGAAGTTATTCGCCGCATGCATGTGTACAGAGGGTAGAGAGGCCAACGCAGAATCAACAGAAGAGGCTAGACCGGTTGGTTATCCCTGAGTTCTTGGACGAGCATTTCAACAATGAGTAAGATATTCGTCCGCACCTACCCAAAGACATACCCCCGCAGCTCACAGGTGGGAGATATGACCCCACAAGGTATTTAGGAGCCGGTCCAAGCTCCAGGGGTCGGGGTTCTCAGAGGAGCAGAGGACTTTCTCGGTCGAGGCCACCTATTCCTCAGTGTATCAGATTTGGTAAGCTTCATTCGGGGAAATGCCGTTATGACACAGATGGTTGTTATTATTGTGGCCGTCCGGGACACAAGAAGTGGGAATGTCCAGTTAGAAAGAGCGCCGATAAGGTGGCTCAGCCTATGAGGCAGATGATTGATTCTCTTTCCTCCGCACTGCGCTCCTGCAAGGTGGTGTTCGGATGTCACCACCGTGGTAGAGGTCGTGGTGGAGTTTATAGCTTCAAGGTCCTTCGAACCGCAGATGACGCGTGACTCTTGGCAGGATCAGAGGCGACATCGCACGGGGTTACATGTATATTTCGATTCTTTTGAATCATACGTGCGTTGATAGATTCAGATTTTACCCTAGCATATATGTTTTCCCTTTATTGCTAGAGTTGTAAAGTGATAGTACCCCAGAGGTAGGGATACTTTGATTAGTAGAGTGAGAAGTTAAGAATATTGACAAGAATGGTAAGTGAACCGAGACTATAGTTGTGTAGAGTTCACACGTAGTAATTGCCCCATGATGTAAGACCAATAGGAAGAATGTGAGAAATACTTCACCTATGTGACTAACCTCAGTGATTAGGGGATAGGTGAGAAGTACCTTGAGAAAATAGAAAGATTTATTTCAGACTAAGAATGAGAAGTTAAGTGTGACGGTGAGTCGGGTTATGGACTCATTTCGGGTCAGCCGGTAGTATGGAATGAGGTGATGTCAGTTAGAAATGGTCATTATGTGATAGGGTCCGAGGATGCCAGCCCAAGTTTAGTTAATCGTTATGCAGTCGTGGATGCGTTCCACCTAACTAGGTCGTGGGGCAGAAGAGCCTTAACGGGAATGTAAGTAGCATAATGGCCAAGTTTGGATAGTAACTCCAGGGATTGGAGAACAGAAACAATATTTGAGATTTTGTACGTATACTAGATAAGTTTGAAAGTACGAGAAAGTATGACAAGTAAGGAAATAAAGGAACCTCTAGGGATCCCGTGTTTGAGGAGACTGTAACATTCGAGTTTTGTGAGAAGGGACCACGGACGGAAGGTCCATTGTTATGTTTACGTATGTTGTGGTGGCCATGTATGGCATCGTTGGTCTTGTGCAGTTTTGATTGTTAGGCATAGTATAGAGATTGTGCCGGAGTGTGTATAGCTTGACAACCGAATAAGAACATTCGGGGACGAATGTTTCTAAGAGGGGAAGAATGTTAAACCCCGTAAGTCCAGGGCATGTATAAGAGAATGTATGTAATGAATCAAGACTTGGAAGTTAGTACGAAAGGGGAGAGTTGTTTTTCCGACGGAAAATCTTCCGAACGTCGGAAAGGAAAAATGTTCGTTGTTGAGAATTGGATTCTCAAAATGCATTATTTGAAAAGTATGGAACTCTTAACCTTATGAAAATTTATTTTTACGGATTTGGTCACGTGGGGCCCACCCGAGGAATTTTACGTTTTGTGGGGCCCACAAGGGTTACGGAATTTTATGGACGAATGAGAGGGCGACATGTGGCACCCCCACACTTGGTCTTGGTCGAAAATTGTAAGGGTAAAATGGTCATTTACCATGGTGGAAGATAAGTCTTGCTAAGCTTGATATTGTTGACCAAGTCAACTTGCCACTTGTGCTTGATCCATGTGATCTTCATCTTAGCCACCCATTTGTTTAAGTCTAAGCCATCCATAGTGTTATAAATACATACTAGTAGCAAGACAAGGTCTTGAAGACTTAGAAAAAAAATCACACACTCTTGTTCTTCTAGGATAGCTCTCGGCTTAGTGCAAATTCCCACACAAAAAATTTGTAGTTTTGATCCTTTGTTCACAAGACTTAAACCCAATGTCCCTAAGGGTATTATAAGGATATCTCAATAGAAAGATTTCGGAAAAACGGCGTTTTCGTATTAGTCGCAAGGCGGAAACTTAAGGAGTTCTTCAACTTTGAAGTTGGAACTTGAAGATGGGTTCTTCATAGGCTTCCAAGGAGTGCTTGGAGCGGATTGGAACTTAAGGAAAGGAGCTAAGAATTGCTAAGGCGCGACTTTGAATCGTGGAAATTTTAAGGGCTTGTAAAGGTATAAATTTTGTCGTTTTAGCAATTAATGTTTACTTATTGTTGTAGCTATGGATATTAGAAAGCATGAGGTGTATAGTATGAAGTTTTATAATTATATTGGCTATTGGAACCCTAATCCGAAAACTAGCATGTTTAGCCTTAAGATTGGAATTCAAGTTGATTATTCGTTAAGTCATCGCATGTTGTATAAAGAAGGAAATTGTAGTTGTTGAAGTTGTTTATGACTATATAACATGTTAGACCTTAGAACTTGGAATTTGAAAATGATTGGAAAAGACTTAGTGTTGTTGGTTATTGTTGGCCGAAAATGGCTAGTGAGTATTAAACTACTTGGTATGAATTGTGGGGCAGAATTTTACACGTATTGTAAGGCGTGTAATCCCCTTTGTTTGGTTGTTGTTTTGAGCCTTAAATATGGTGTGTTGGTTATTGTATTCGGCCTTGAAAAAGGTGGCAAAGTGAGTACAAACAAAGGAAGTGCTGCCCGATTTTCCGTAGAATTAGAGACCGTATACTTAGTATTATTCTACGTTAGAGACTAGAAGTTGATAGTCTTGTTGTGACCATTATAGGTTGACACTTCTAAACGCGGTATATTCGGCAGCTTGTGGATTTAGCCGAAAGGTATGTGAACTATCCTCTTCTAGCATGATTCCTTAAGATAAAGAAAGTATGTCATACTCCTTAAATGATTCATTCCTTGGTTGTATTTGGATTGCCTAAAATAGAATTTGTTCTATGTACTTCCTTGATTGTACTTTGATGTTTAAATTGTAAGTTGTATAATCCATTGCCTTAGTGAAGTTGGATTCTTAAAAGTGAAAGTATTTTACTTAAAGTACATGGAGTCTTGAAAAGGAAGTGGTTTCCAAATATTTTGGCTAGTGTCCTAGTTCCAAAACCTAAGGGTTGTTGTAATGACTTTAGAGGAGTCCAAGGAGTGATTTACTTAATTGTTTTAAGAGAGGAGAAATGACATGATTTAAGAGAAGTAACTTGTTTTAAAGGTGTGAGTTACTTGAGGTTTAAAAGTAGAAGAAACTTGTTTTCTAAATATTAAGAGACTTGAAGTATTTTGAAAGTTAAGAAACTTGATTTGTAAGTATGTGATACTATATTTTAAAAGTATAAGTCTCTTGGTTATAAAAGGAATGAAATTGTCTAAAAACCATAAAGGGTTATAACGGCTTTATGAGAAGTTGGTTATAACGGCTTTATGGGAAGTTGGTTATAACGACTTTATGGAAGGTTTAGAAAGTTGTCTATTTTGATTTATGGGCATAAGTTGCCTTGATTGTGAAAATTTGAAGTTACTTGATTTCGAGCTTTGAAATGAGTTTTCTAAAGTGTAGTAACTTACTTTGAAAAATAGACACACCTTGATACTACGGGTGTTAGTATCTTGGGGTATTACACAAAAAGGAGTCCTTTAAAAAGAATGTACGTACGTAGTACTTTGGCTTGATTAATTGAGAATTATTCTAAGTGTGCCTTGATAAGTACTTTGGCTTGATTAATTGAGAATTAGTCTAAGTGTGCCTTGATAAGTACTTTGGCTTGTTTAATTGAGAATTATTCTATGTGGGCCTTGATAAGTACTTTGGCTTGTTTAATTGAGAATTGTCAATGTGTGCTGGTGATAGCATTTGAGTACAAGTATTATGTTTTATTACGTTGTCGCGACTCTCGGTTGGAGGGTCGACTGCCTTGTTGTAAGTTTACTTGGACGTGCAAGCGGTGAGTGGGATTCCACGGGTATGCTTCCATTATTTGTGTTACCTTATGGTCATGCTTATACGATGTGGGATGCCGGGGCATGCGACCACGAGGGATACTCCTTGGACATGCTTATACGATGTGGGATTCCGGGGCATGTGACCAGGAGTCGGGTTAGATTCCCGAATTTGTTTGTGTTACCCTACGGTCATGCTTATACGATGTGGGATGCCGGGGCATGCGACCGCGAGGGATACCCTATGGTCATGCTTATACGATGTGGGATGCCGGGGCATGCGACCACGAGGGATACTCGACACGCTTATACGATGTAGGATTCCGGCTGACGGGAGCGGGTTTGATTCGGTTGTTTGTATACCCCATGGTCATGCTTATACGATGTGGGATTCCGGGGCATGCGACCACGAGGGATACTCCTTGGATATGCTTATTGGTGTTAGGCATGATTGATATTATGGGCGTGAGACCCATAGTTATATTTGAATAGTGACTTTGAGGCATGCGTCCCTGACTTGATATAACTGCTTATGTATTGTGTACTGTAGGTTGGCTATCATACATGTCTCCTGTTTTGTTTAGACTGTTATGATTTTATTACTGATGCTTTTTCACATACTTGGTACATTCTTCGACCTCGCCTTCGGGTTGCGTTCACGCCGCAGTTTAGGTACGCTGTTTGGTGATCGGCGGTGTAGGACCGCTCGTAGTTTTGGATAGCTCCTTACGTTGGAGTTTTATCTTTTTGGTATAAGTTCTTTCAATGCAAAGCTTTGTACGATTATGGGTGCAGCGGGGCCTTGTCCGCCATAGTTCAAGATAACTCTTAGGTCCGTATTCATACGTAGGATTGGACTCGTGTACGATGTAGTGCCTTTTATTATGTATATTATATGGCGGCCTTGTCGGCTTTGCCTTGCGACGCTGGTTTTAAAGAAAAAAAGAGGTGTTATTCGATTTCGCATTTACTTAGTTGTTAAGGTAGAAGGTGCCTGTGTAGGGCACCAATCACGCCCGGGTTGGGCGTGTGACAGAGTGGTATCGAGCGATCATTCCTCTGAATGTTCTGACCGTGTCTAGTAGAGTCTTGATTATCGGTGTGTTGCGCCACACCCATAAACAGGAGGCTACAGGACATTTAGGAGTTGGTTTCTATTCTTCTCACTCTAAGATCATGCCATAGAGTGTGTTAGTAAGATAATTCCTCTCGACGTAATTTTGTGTTACGCTTATGCCTCCAGAGGGCAACACGCCCAGGAAGGGCAAAGGAGTAGAAGGAGCTACTAGTCGACTCGTGAAGTTGATAGGGCTTATGCCCGTGGTATACGGATGTTGTTCGCGATGGCGAAGTTCTTCGCCAGTTTTGAGACCCAAAGCACGAGCCTCCAGCCACAATTAGGAGAAGACTATAGTGGTCAGTGAGGAAGCGATTATGTTATTGACCAAGATAAGCGGTGCTACAGTTTCATCAGGAAGTTATTCGGCGATGCAGACAGTGTGTACAGAGGGTAGAGGGCCAACGCAGGAATCAGCGTAAGAGGGCTAGACCGGTTGGTTATCCCGGTGAGTTCTTGGACGAGCAAATTTCAACAATGAGTAAGATATTCGTCGCACCTACCCAAAGACATACCCGCAGCTCACAGTGGGAGATATGACCCCAAGGTATTTAGGAGCGGTCCAAGCTCCGTGGTCGGGGTTCTCAGAGGAGCAGAGGACTTTCTCGGTCGAGGCCACCTATTCCTCAGTGTATCAGATGTGGTAAGCGTCATTCGGGGAAATGCCGTTATGACACAGATGGTTGTTATTATTGTGGCCGTCCGGGACACAAGAAGTGGGAATGTCCAGTTAGAAAGAGCACCGATAAGGTGGCTCAGCCTATGAGGCAGATGATTGATTCTCTTTCCTCGCGGTATGCGTTCCCAGGCGAGGTGTTGAATGTCACCACCGTGGTAGAGGTCGAGTGGAGTTTGATTACTCGCGGTCCTTCAACGCAGAGATGACGTGACTACTGGGCAGGATCAGGAGGCGACATCGCACGGGGTTACAGGTATATTTCGATTCTTTTGAATCATACGTGCGTTGATAGATTCAGATTTTACCCTAGCATATATGTTTTCCCTTTATTGCTAGAGTTGTAAAGTGATAGTACCCCAGAGGTAGGGATACTTTGATTAGTAGAGTGAGAAGTTAAGAATATTGATAAGAATGGTAAGTGAACTGAGACTATAGTTGTGTAGAGTTCACACGTAGTAATTGCCCCATGAGAGTGTAAGACCAATAGGGAAGAATGTACGGTAGAAATACTTCGACCTATGTGACTAACCTCTAGTGATTAGGGGGATAGGGTGAGAAGTACCTTGAGAAAATAGAAAGATTTATTTCAGACTAAGAATGAGAAGTTAAGTGTGACGGTGAGTCGGGTTATGGACTCATTTCGGGTCAGCCGGTAGTATGGAATGAGGTGATGTCAGTTAGAAATGGTCCCGCTATGTGATAGGGTCAGGGATGCAGGCCCAAGTTTAGTTAATCGTTATGCAGTCGTGGATGCGTTCCACCGGAACTAGGTCGTAAGGACCGAGAAGAGCCTTAACAGGAATGTAAGTAGCATAATGGCCAAGTTTGGATAGTAACTCCAGGGATTGGAGAACAGAAACAATATTTGAGATTTTGTACGTATACTAGATAAGTTTGAAAGTACGAGAAAGTATGACAAGTAAGGAAATAAAGGAACCTCTAGGGATCCCGTGTTTGAGGAGACTGTAACCTTCGAGTTTTGTGAGAAGGGACCACGGACGGAAGGTCCATTGTTATGTTTACGTATGTTGTGGTGGCCATGTATGGCATCGTTGGTCTTGTGCAGTTTTGATTGTTAGGCATAGTATAGAGATTGTGCCGGAGTGTGTATAGCTTGACAACCGACTAAGAACATTCGGGGACGAATGTTTCTAAGAGGGGAAGAATGTTACACCCCGTAAGTCCAGGGCATGTATAAGAGAATGTATGTAAGGAATCAAGACTTGGAAGTTAGTACGAAAGGGGAGAGTTGTTTTTCCGACGGAAAATCTTCCGAACGTCGGAAAGGAAAAATGTTCGTTGTTGAGAATTGAATTCTCAAAATGCATTATTTGAAAAGTATGGAACTCTTAACCTTATGGAAATTTATTTTTACGGATTTGGTCACGTGGGGCCCACCCGAGGAATTTTACGTTTTGTGGGGCCCACAAGGGTTACAGAATTTTATGGACGAATGAGAGGGCGACACGTGGCACCCCCACACTTGGTCTTGGTCGAAAATTGTAAGGGTAAAATGGTCATTTACCATGGTGGAAGATAAGTCTTGCTAAGCTTGATATTGTTGACCAAGTCAACTTGCCACTTGTGCTTGATCCATGTGATCTTCATCTTAGCCACCCATTTGTTTAAGTCTAAGCCATCCATAGTGTTATAAATACATACTAGTAGCAAGACAAGGTCTTGAAGACTTAGAAAAAAAATCACACACTCTTGTTCTTCTAGGATAGCACTCGGCTTAGTGCAAATTCCCACACAAAAAATTTGTAGTTTTGATCCTTTGTTCACAAGACTTAAACCCAATGTCCCTAAAGGGAATTATAAGGATATCTCAATAGAAAGATTTCGGAAAAACGGCGTTTTCGTATTAGTCGCAAGGCGGAAACTTAAGGAGTTCTTCAACTTTGATGTTGGAACTTGAAGATGGGTTCTTCATAGGCTTCCAAGGAGTGCTTGGAGCGGATTGGAACTTAAGGAAAGGAGCTAAGAATTGCTAAGGCGCGACTTTGAATCGTGGAAATTTTAAGGGCTTGTAAAGGTATAAATTTTGTCGTTTTAGCAATTAATGTTTACTTATTGTTGTAGCTATGGATATTATCAAGCATGAGGTGTATAGTATGAAGTTTTATAATTATATTGGCTATTGGAACCCTAATCCGAAAACTAGCATGTTTAGCCTTAAGATTGGAATTCAAGTTGATTATTCGTTTAAGTCGTCGCATGTTGTATAAAGAAGGAAATTGTAGTTGTTGAAGTTGTTTATGACTATATAACATGTTAGACCTTAGAACTTGGAATTTGAAAATGATTGGAAAAGACTTAGTGTTGTTGGTTATTGTTGGCCGAGAATGGCTAGTGAGTATTAAACTACTTGGTATGAATTGTGGGGCGGAATTTTACACGTATTGTAAGGCGTGTAATCCCCTTTGTTTGGTTGTTGTTTTGAGCCTTAAATGTGGCGTGTTGGTTATTGTATTCGGCCTTGAAAAAGGTGGCAAAGTGAGTAGAAACAAAGGAAGTCTTTGCCGATTTTCCGTAGAATTGCAGATCGTATACTTAGTATTATTCTACGTTAGAGACTAGAAGTTGATAGTCTTGTTGTGACCATTATAGGTTGACACTTCTACGCACGCGATTCGGCTTAGCTTGTGGATTTAGCCGAAAGGTATGTGAACTATCCCCTCTTCTAGCATGATTCCTTAAGATAAAGAAAGTATGTCATACTCCTTAAATGATTCATTCCTTGGTTGTATTTGGATTGCCTAAAATAGAATTTGTTCTATGTACTTCCTTGATTGTACTTTGATGTTTAAATTGTAAGTTGTATAATCCATTGCCTTAGTGAAGTTGGATTCTTAAAAGTGAAAGTATTTTACTTAAAGTACATGGAGTCTTGAAAAGGAAGTGGTTTCCAAATATTTTGGCTAGTGTCCTAGTTCCAAAACCTAAGGGTTGTTGTAATGACTTTAGAGGAGTACAAGGAGTGATTTACTTAATTGTTTTAAGAGAGGAGAAATGACATGATTTAAAAGAAGTAACTTGTTTTAAAGGTGTGAGTTACTTGAGGTTTAAAAGTAGAAGAAACTTGTTTTCTAAATATTAAGAGACTTGAAGTATTTTGAAAGTTAAGAAACTTGATTTGTAAGTATGTGATACTTGGTTTTAAAAGTATAAGTCTCTTGGTTATAAAAGGAATGAAATTGTCTAAAAACCATAAAGGGTTATAACGGCTTTATGGGAAGTTGGTTATAACGGCTTTATGGAAGGTTTAGAAAGTTGTCTATTTTGATTTATGGGCATAAGTTGCCTTGATTGTGAAAATTTGAAGTTACTTGATTTCAAGCTTTGAAATGAGTTTTCTAAAGTGTAGTAACTTACTTTGAAAAATACACACCTCGATACTACGTGTTAGTATCTTGGTGTATTACACAAAAGGAGTCCTTTAAAAGAATGCGCACGTAGTACTTTGGCTTGATTAATTGAGAATTATTCTAAGTGTGCCTTGATAAGTACTTTGGCTTGATTAATTGAGAATTATTCTAAGTGTGCCTTGATAAGTACTTTGGCTTGATTAATTGAGAATTAGTCTAAGTGTGCCTTGATAAGTACTTTGGCTTGTTTAATTGAGAATTATTCTATGTGGGCCTTGATAAGTACTTTGGCTTGTTTAATCGAGAATTGCCAACGTCTGGTGATAGCATTTGAGTACAAGTATTATGTTTTATTACGCTGTGCGACTTTCGGTTGGAGGGTCACGCCTTGTTGTAAGTTTACTTGGACGCATGCAAGCGGTGAGTGGGATTCCACGTATGCTTCCATTATTTTTGTTACCTTATGGTCATGCTTATACGATGTCGGATGTCGGGCACGCGACCACTGTGGATACTCGACACGCTTATACGATGTAGGATTCGGCACGTGACCAGAGTCGGGTTAGATTCGGATTTGTTTGTGTTACCCTACGGTCACGCTTATACGATGTGGGATGTCGTGGCACGCGACGCGAGGATACCCATGGTCATGCTTATACGATGTGGGATCGGGCATGCGACCACGAGGATACTCATGGACACGCTTATACGATGTGGGATTCCGGCACGTGACAGAGCGGTTTGATTCTGATTTGTTTGTATACCCCATGGTCACGCTTATACGATGTGGATTCCGGCATGCGACCACGAGGATACTCGATATGCTTATTGGTGTTAGGCATGATTGATATTACGCGCGAGACCCATAGTTATATTTGAATAGTGACTTTGAAGGCACGTCCCGACTTGATATAACCGCTATGTATCAGATCGTAGGTTGGCTATCATACATGTCTCTGCTTTGTTTAGATCATATGATTTTATTACAAGATTTAGTGTTTCACATACTTGGTACATTCTTCAGACCGACCTCCTTTCGGCCGCGTCATGCCGCAGTTTAGGTATCACTGCTTGGTGATCGGCAGTGTAGGACCGCCGTAGTTTTGGATAGCTCCTTCGTCGAGTTTTATCTTTTTGGTATAAGTTCTTTCAAGATGTGCTTTTGTACGCATGGGTACGGCGGGCCTTGTCCCGTCATAGTTCAAGATAACTCTTGAGGTCCGTATTCATACGCTGGATCGACTCGTATGCGGTAGTGTCTTTTTATTATGTATATTATATGGCACTTGTCGGCTTTGCCTTTCACGACGCTGGTTTTTAAAGAAAAAAGAGGTGTTATTCGATTTCCGCAGCTTACTTAGTTTTAAGGTAGGGTGCCTGTAGTAGGCACCGCCACGCCCGGGTTCGGGCGTGACAAGTCTATTCTGTAAGACCACTGGTGCCGAGATTCGAGGGCCGCCAGTTGTGTTCCGATGTGTTAGGACTTCGTTAGCGGATTCTCGGGAGGCACACGGCTCGTTATTCTATTCATCCGGTCGACCAAGATGTACCATGACCTCGGATGTTTGTATTGGCGGATGGCCCGAGAGGACGCGTGGCATGTTTTGTTGCACAGTGTCCTAATTGCCAGCAGGTCAAGGTCGAGCACCAGAGGCCCAGTGGATTATTGCAGGCTATTGAGATTCCGACTTGGAAGTGGGAGGTGATCAACATGAACTTTGTTACAGGGTTACCTCGTACTCAGAGGAAGTACGACTCCATTTGGGTTATTGTTGACAGGCTGACGAAATCAGCCCATTTCATTCCAGTCAGGACGACGTTTTCGGCTGAGGACTATGCCAGATTGTACATCAGAGAGATTGTGAGGCTGCACGATGTCCCGGTGTCGATTATATCTGATAGGGGAGCCCGCCATTTCGCTAACTTCCGAGGTCTTTCCGTATGGTTTAGGGACACAGTGAGTCTCAAGACAACATTCCATCCTCGATCGACGCGTGCAGTGGTACTATCCGCACACTGGGATATGTCGCGAGCTGCGTGATTTATTTCGGGTAGCCGGGAGGATCATTTGCCTCTTGTGGAGTTTGCTTACAACAACAAATACCATTCCAAGATACGATGGCGCCATACGAGGCTTTATATGGCGAAATGCAGTCGCCGATTGGTTGGTTCGATGGGCGAGGTACGCTTAGTTGGCCCGCACTTGGTTCAGCAGATGTGGATAAAGTAAAGCTTATCCGTGAGAGACCGTTAGCACTCGTAGTCGGCGTAAGTCATACGCGGATAATCGGCGCGGATTTGGAGTTTCGTGCACGATCGGGTCTTCAAGGTGCCACCCACGGCGGTGTAATGAGATTCGGTAAGAAGGGGAAACTCAGCCCAAGGTACATTGGGCCCTACCAGATCATCCGTAGAGTGGGCAAGGTTGCCTACGAGTTGGATCTGCCATCAGAGTTAGAGGCGGTACATCCGGTCTTCCATGTTTCTATGTTGCGGAAGTGTATCATGATCCAAATGAGAGTTTTCCTACTAGTGAGGTCCAGTGGCGAGGGGTTATCGATGAGAGAGTCCCATAGCGATACTCGATCTCCGTGTCAAAGCGATCATGACCAAAGATGTGGCTTCCACAAAGTCTTGTGGAGGAATGATAACCGAGATGAGGTGACTTGGGAAGCCAAGAGACACGTTGAGGAAGTATCCTCACTTATTCCCTACACCTTAAGGTAAATTCTTTTCCCTTACTTGTCAAGTTCTAATTGAAGCATCTGTTTTGTGTAAATGCATTTACGTGGCCATGTGTGGCATTATTGGTATGTCGGGATTGTGAAAGGAAACGGTGTCGCTAATTTTAAGTTTGACTCCGAAAGAACATTCGGGGACGAATGTTTCTAAGGGGGGAAGAATGTTACACCCCGTAAATTCAGATATAAGATAAGTTGACAAACATGTATTGAACGAATTTTGAGCCTAGTATAAGTTGGATGAGTCTAGTTCCAACGCACCAAACCGCTCGTCGATAGGACATCGGAGCGGAGGGGTATGGGCGTTGGAAGTTCAGCGGACAGGCGCAGAGGTAGGATTTTTCGTGAGCATCTAGCCGCGCTGCTAGGGCCGCGCGCCATAAATCCTGAAAATCCTTCGAGGTTTCAGCCAGCGCCAAGCGCGATTTTTCATGGAAAGTGCTAAAATCAGGGGATATTTTCGAAAAGGGCCTTTGGGAGGGTGACAAGTGTCCCTCCCATCTTGTTGACCAAGAAAAGGGCCCTATTTTAGGACCAAGTCTTTCAATTCACCTTAAGAACTCTTAAGAGCTTCTTTCTCTTTTCTCTCAAGGTTTGAAGAAAGCTTAGCCTAGAGGGTATTGTGGGAGCGGCGGCAAGAAGGAAAAGTGTTGATAGACTTGTGGGAAACTCACGAGGACGAGTTTGACGGAAAAAGGGGTTGAAGAAAAAGGGCTTTGGAAGGCAAAATCTAAAAGGTGAAAGATTCTCTTTTCTCTTGGAAATTAATAATAATTCTTGTATAGTTGATTTTGACTACGTGACTCATGTTTATGGGATTGATAAGTATTATGAATTGCTTGTAGCCTTAGAATCCGAAATGTTATACAAGCCACTTGAAGATTGGATTACTAATCGTCGCTTATTAGAAATCGCCGACGTTACTTGAAGATTATAGTAGTTATAATCAAATGCGACTTGATATCATGTTATGCTACCAATTTGGATTGAAATGGAAATTGGATAAGAATTGGAATTGTTGTATTCATTATGGCCGAAATTAGACTAGTAGTGGTATTAGTTTGTTATCGTTTATGGGGCGGAATTTTACACGTCTAGTAGGCGTGTAATCCCCTATTGATAAATTGCTTTGATTGTGCCTAAAATGTGGCGTGATTGGTTATTGTATTCGGCCTTGAAAAAGGTGGCAAAGATAGTAAAAACAAAGGAGGTGCTGTCCGATTTTCTGTAGAATTTAGCGACTTGAAACTTATAAGATTCTACGTTTGAAGTAAGGCTTTAATAGACATATTGTGAATATTATAGGTTGACATACTACGGGCGGGACTTTGTACTTGGCAAGTGGTTGACCCGGCAAGGTATGTAGAACTTTTCCTATCTTTTGAGCATGACTAGTCAGACGATATAGTACTGAGACGTACAAGACCTTGATATCCTTTACTAGTTTTATGAATAGCCAAGTTGGGTGAGTTAGGAGATTAACTCACCTCTTTGAAAGTATTAAGGATGTCTAATGTTTTATTAAAGTTAAGGGACTTGAAGAGTTTTAAAGCATGTGATACTTGTTCCGTTTTAAACGTATAAGTCCCTTGGATAGGAAATTGTTTATGACTAAGGTATAAAGCGAATGTAACGACTTTATGGGGAGTTGGTTATATTTGCTTTATGGAAAGATAAATGACTTAATTTTAATGAAAAGGCAATTTGATTTTTAAGGCATCAATTGCCTAAGGTTTTATAATAAAAGGAGTCACTTGATTAGAAACCTAACTTTATTTCTAAGGTATTGTGACTTGTCTTGAAAAGAAATTTTGACTTGATACTACGGTTTATAGTATCTTGGAAGTTTGATATGAAAATGAGTCATTTTCCAAAAGGTTAGAAGTACGTAGTACCTTGGGTTAAACTCCCGGATTTATTATAACATATTAATGCCTTAAGTGAACTAAAATGAGAGTGTAGATGAATAAGACTAATAAGAAGTTAGGGGGATTTCTAACTTGCTTATTTATTGTATGACGGTCGGTTGAGATAGGGTAAGAGTATAAGTGAGGCACCCCAAGACGCTATACCACCTTCTCCAGGATAAGAGTATAAGTGAGGGGCAAGCCCCCAAGACATTATACCACCTGCTTTATTACCTTCTTCAGGGTAAGAGTATAAATAAGGGGCAAACCCCCAAGACGTTATACCACCTGCTTCAGGGTAAGAGTATAAATGAGGGGTAAGAACCCTAAGACGTTATACCACCTGTTTCTATGGGTTCGCTACCCATGATTTGATCGGGAGTCTCCTATTGTGATGTTGCACGTATTCCCTTGATTTACTCTCATTGTTAGTAAGGCATCGTGGTAATTCGTTATCATACATGTCTCCGCTTTGTTTTAAACTTATGTTGTAATTACGATTTTCCGCTTTACATACTTAGTACATATTGTGTAATCGATTTCCTGGGCTGCGCTCACGCCGCAGAAAGGGTAAGAAGGTGGTGGTCCTCATTCTTAGGATCACTTATCGACGTCGAAGCTCCATTTATCCGAGGCTTGTCTTTTGGTACGCCTTTTCCCCGTGTTGTAGATTTATGTACATTCGTGAGTATGGCGGCCCCGTCCCGCCACGCTTGTTATTCCTGAGGTCCGTATTCACATACGTGGTTCGTAAGAACTGAGCTGTACAGTTGTACTTTTGATTATGTTTATATTATGGAAGGCGGCCTTATCGGCTAGCCTGTGATGTCTTTTGTTTACACATATGTTTATGTTGTGTATGTTCCGCTGCTATTCTCTGATGTATACCTGAACGGTGCCTGTAGGCACTGGCCGCCCGGGTCGGGTCGTGACAAACGTAGCCCTCGGGCGAGGTCAAGCATAACAGTACTAAGTATGTGAAATCAAAATATCAGAATGAAATCATAACGATCTATATAAAACAGAGACATGTATGATAACCAAACTACAAGACACAATATATATAAGCAATATGTCAAGTCGTGGACGCATGCCTCAAATTCATCACTCAAATATAACCACGGTCTCACGCCCATAATATCAATCATGCCTGGAATTCTTCCTCATCGCTTAGCCCATGATATAATATAACACCAATATGTATACATGAACACCGTGTCTCACTCAGGTCATAAAACCGTGACGCCAAGTAGGAAAGCCAACCACCAGATCCAGCCTGCATCATAAAACTGATCGGCAAGACGGGCTAGCTACAGATCCACCGGCTATCAATCGACCGGGAAAGTACGAAGCCGCTACCAGATTCCATTGCCGTCACGAGATATGACCGGGGCAAGTACGGAAGCCATCTACCAGAGCCTCCCGTACCAAACTATGCTATAGAACTGACCAGAGCAAGTACGAAAGCCAACTACCAGATCCAACAGATCAAGAATCGATCGGCAAGTACGGAAGCTAGCTACCGATCCCCGCTCATCACTAAACCTCATGGAGAGCTAGTCCATGGAATAACAATAATAATGGAAGCATACCCGTGGGCCACCCAACGTGTCAGTATGTCCAAGTAAATAACACGATAACAATCATAGTGGAAGCATACCCGTGGACCATCCAGCAGTGTCGGTATGTCCAAGTAAACAACAAGATAACAATCATAGTGGAAGCATACCCGTGGACCATCCAAAGAAATGCTTCGATGTCCAAGTAAACAACAAGATAACCGACCCTCCATCGAGAGATGCGGTAGCATAGAAATACAACACTTGCACAACAAAGGCTATCACAACTAGCATATGCAAGTTTAACATACTCTTAGACTTTCATTTTATGCCAACAATCCGGGTTTTAACCCCAAAGTACTACATACTTCAATTCTCTTTAAAATATCCCTTTTTGTCATGACCAGACCCCGGGCCTGTGACTGGTGCCCTACCTGGGCACCCTTACAGGTATACATCAGAGATAATCAGCGGAACATACATAAACTTAATAGGAAATAAATAACAGGCTAACCGATAAGGCCACCTCCCAAAAATATACAGGTAACCCAACAAATAGTTACCTCTTTTTTTTTTCTTTACACAACCCAATCCACAAGATATGACTATAGACCTCTAAGAATGTGACATAACAACTGTGACGGGATAGGGCCCCGCCATACCCCTGAATGTACAAAATCTACAACCTCAGGGACTGTACCAAAATACAAAGCCTCCGAAATAATGGAGCTTCCCAACCAGCTGAACAATGGTCCTAAGAATGAGGATCAGCAAGCTATGTACCTCAACTCGCGCAGATGAACGCAAATTTCTAAAGAGGTCAAGACGTAAATATGTACCAAGTATGTGAAACTGAAAATATTGTAATGAAATCATAACAGTCTATAATAAAGCTGGAGACATGTATGATAACCAAAATAACAGTACACTGTGCCTTACCGAAGTGAAAGTAATGAAAGTTAGTTTTACCTTGTACGGACTATTTCAACATATGAACAATAGTCACACCAGGGCTATGGACACAAGCCCTAAAATATCATCACACAATCCAATAAGGGTCTCAAGCCCACAAATATCAAAGCGTGCCCCTGGAATCCCCCATCACTGCCGACAGTTGTAAGTGTAAAATATAACCATGTGACGCGCCCGTGGCATCCTACCTCACTGTCGGCGTACACACATACAATACATATATATATATATATATATATATATATATATATATATATATATATATATATATATCCCCTGCCCGTGGAATCCCATCATCGCGATACCGTAAGTGTAAAATATAACTACGTGACGCGCTGGCATACTACCTCACTGCTTGCACACACATATGAAATATATATATATATCTCACGCCCGTGGAATCCTCATCTCGGTACATGACTTCATGGAAATCTAATCCATGGGGTAATAATCGATATAACATGCCCGTGGAATCCTCATCTCGTACATGTCTTCACGAGCTAGTCCATGGAGTAATAGTACATAAAATGGTCGCAGGCCCCAGAATCCCTCATCGTATAAGCATGGCCATGGGGTAATAATCGTATATAACATGCCCGTGGAATCCCTAATTCGGGTACATGTCTTCATGAAGAGCTAGGCCATGGAGTAATAATCGTATATAATACGGTCGCACGCCCGAATCCTCATCGTATAAGCATGTCCATGGGGTAATAAAACAAATCCGGGAATCTAACCCGCCTCCTGATCGCATGCCCCGAAATCCCACATCATATAAGCATGTCCAAGGAGTAATAAAAACAATATGGGAATCTAACCCGCATCCTGGTCGCATGCCCCGGAATCCCACATCGTATAAGCATGTCCAAGGATCAATCACAATGGAAGCATACCCGTGGAAGCCTCACACCGCTTTCACGCTCCAAGTAAATTCACAACAAGACAGCCGACCCTCCAACTGAGAGTCACGGCAGCGTAAACATATAATACTTGCACTCAAGGCTATCACAAGAAAGCATAGGCAAGTTCATAAAATCTTTAGACTTTCATTTTATATACTCAAGACACTTTTCGTTTCACATAAAAATCCGGGAATTTAACCCAAAGTACTACGTACTTCCATTCTTTTCAAAAGACTCTTTTTCATATAAAACCCCAAGATACTAACACCCGTAGTATCAAGGCATGTCTACATTTCAAACAAGTCACTACATTTTTAGAAATATATTTCTGGGCTTCTAAATCAAGTGACCCTTACTTTATAACTTTAAGCAATACATACCCTTAAATCAAATTGCCCTTCCTTATTTCAAGTCATTTCTTTGTTTACATTACTAGAGAAAACCATTCTTCTAACCTTCCATAAATTTGTTATAACCAACTTCCCATAAAACCGTTATACTAACTTTATGCCTTAGACTAATTCATTCTTTCTTTTATAACCAAGAGACTTATACTTTCAAATCAAGTTACATAACTTTCAAAATACTTCAAGTCTCTTAACTTTAAGAAATCAAGTTTCTTAACTTAGAATATCAAGTTATCAATGATTTTCCCAAATCAAGTATTCTATACTTTTAAATCAAGTCATTTCTTCCTTTAAGAATCAAGTCCCATAACTTGAAAAATAAAGTCTCTTAACCCTTTAAGAATTCAAGGTTCATAGTCTTAAAACTTCATAACGTAAACTCTTTAAATTAAGTACATATACTTTATGCGTTGTGAATAAGTTATACTCGTTTATAACGATCTTATTAAAGCAGCCATTATCTAGAAAATGTAATACAATTTTGTCTTATCTTAGTTTCTATGCAGATGGAGAATTCTACTCATTTTAATATAATTGATTGTCGATACATTTTCTTTTATTAACGCTGCAATGACTTGTTCGATACTTATTCTCATTCATGCAGTAAATTAGTAAAGTCAACTCGACTCCAAATACTTCCTAACGACTCTTACCAACATCCCCCATAAGACTTGGTAAGAACTTAGGATAACTTAGATATAACCTTTACATAGAGTAAATCAACATACATACCTATTAACTTCTAAGAGTAGAAGGAATCATGAAATAACACCACATGTATATTCCATACATAGAATCATGCCAAAAGAAGGAAGAGGTTCACATACCTCACGACGATTATCGACAAGTAGCAAAATACTCCAAAGTACTTCAACCTTGATAGCTATTCCGTCCTTTAAGTAGAATACGCTACTCGTAGTACTTCAACCTATATTAAACATACCATGTCTATCAACTCCTCACTTATTAACGTAGAATCATACTTAGTGTAATGTCTCTTATTCTACAAAAAATTGGGCAGCACTTCCTTTGTTTCTACGTACTTTTCGACCTTTTTCAAGGCCCGAAAATCAGTAACCAAACGCCACATTTAAGGCCCAACAATTCAGCAAATACAAAGGGGATTACACGCCTAATATAACGTGTAAAATTTTGCCCCACAATCAATATAAAACTGTCCAATAATTCCAAGCCATATTCGACTACAATGTCACAACAATTATCAATTTCCTTTCAATTCCTTTTTCAATCCAAGTTGTTATTCCAACAACTATAAATCCTTTCTTCCTTAACATGCGACGATTGTAACTACCGTCCAAATTTTTTTTTTCCGGGTAAATGCAAATATTATTACTAAAAAGAAAAAGTTGGGAGCTACAATCAGTCGTTGAGGGTTCTCAATCCTCAACGTAAAAATAAACAAGAAATGAAAGAGAGGAGGGATGGGGCGTTCACACGTAGGTGACGTTACAATAGGGGATTAAATCCTAAACTCAATCTTGGAAGGTTGAAATACTCTTTTCACTTCTCAAACTTGCTGCTTGGCTTTGTTCTTAATGAAATTCTTCCTTGAAGTAACCTCTTGCCATCCATCATTATCCGCACAGGTCCTGACTTGATTAAAATCTCTATTTCCCACCTTTGTTGTAATGGGAACATCTTGTGCTTCCCGCAAATGGTGTTCATCAAATTGTTTCTCACCCGAAGCTCGATCAAGATTCAAAGTCAGACGACTTTTCCTAAGATAGAGGGCAAACTCGTATCCTCGCCATTATGAGGCAAAGCATTTGAATTTTGAGGTTGGGAAGTTTCCATAGGCTTTACTTGTTTCTTCGACTTCTTACACTTTAAATGGCTATGTCCAAATATTCCAAATTGATTACAACATTAATGGCTAACTTATCCATTTTCGGTTTTAACATGTCGACATGATCCAAATCTTTTCAAACTTCAATATATATACCACATGCTCATTTCTTAACTACTCAAACATGTAATCTTCAATTACATTAAGAAGATGAAGATTTTACCTCAATAAGCCCTAATAATGTCCAAGCGTAAAAGTCGATCCTTAGCAACTTTTAGCTCCTCTTCTTATGTTCCAATCCGCTCCAAGCACTCCTTAGAAGCTCATGAAGAACTCCTCTTCAAGTTCCATCTTCAAAGTTGAAGAACACCTTAGGTTTTCGCCATACTAACGTGAAAACGCTGCTTTTTCCGAGATCTTTCTATTGAGATATCCTTACAATACCCCTAGGAACCTTGGGTTAAAGTCTTGTGAATTATGATCCACATTTGCAAATTTTTTTGTGTGGGAAAGAGGGCTAACCCGAGAGCAACATTAAGAGCACAAAGTTTTCTCAATTTTTTCTAAGTGTTGAAGACTTGTCTTGCACTAGTGTAGTATATATAAAACAATGGAGGGTCAAGATTATAACACTTGTGTGGTCTAAGATGAAGGGCTTTAAATATCAAGCCTGCTGGCTTCGACTTAGTCAACAATCTCAAGCTTGAGCTTGCAAGACTTGTTCATCTAACTCTTGGTCAAATAACCTCTTTGCCCTTGGCATATTTCGAACAAGCCTAAGTAGGGGGGGTGACACGTGTCGCCCTCCCATTCGTCCATATAATTTTGTAACCTTCGTGGGCCCCACAAAACGTAAAATTTCTCGGGTGGGCCCTACGTGACCAAATCCGTAAAATAAATATCCACAATGATAATAAATTCCATACTCCTCAAATAATGTATGCTAAGAATCTAATTCTCATCAACGAACATTTTTCCTTTCCGACGTTCGGAAGATTTTCCTTCGGAAAAACAATTCTTTCTTTCGTACCAATTTCAAGTCTTGCGCTCTCGCGTCTATTCTCTCATTCATGTCCTGGAATTACGGGGTGTAACACTTTTTACGTAAAAACCACACGATACTAATACCCGTAGTATCAAGACACTTTCATGTTTAAATCAAGTACTTTATACTTTTTAAACCAAGTGGCTTACACTTTTAAAACAACGTCAAGTATAGTTTTAAAACCCAAGTAACTCACTCTTTTCAAAACAAGTAACCTATACTTTTAAATCAAGTTACTTCTCCTTTCCCAAAATCAAGTCGTTTATAAATCAAGTCTCTTATCTTTCAAGATCAAGTCTCTTAATTTTCAAAATCAAGTCTCTTAACTTTCAAAATAATCAAGTCTCTTATCTTTCAAGATCAAGTCTCAAGTTTAAATTAAATAATTAAGCCATTATTTTATCTTCACAAAGTCGCTATAACTAACTTCCCATAAAGCCATTATAACACTTTATGTTTTAAACCAACCAAAGACAACCACACTCATTTCTGAAATTAAGAGAACTTTATTCTTTTAAAGACCAAGTATCAATTTCCTTCCGAATAATGATTCATAACTTGTTAGAATAATTCAAGGTTCTTAACATTTAGAACTCAAGTCAAGGACATCAAAGTGAAACCAAATTCATTTAACACACGTACGTCTACCGTACTATATATTTCACAACAATCATGCTCAAGAGGATAGGAAGGATCACATACCTCCTCGGCAAATCCACTTGCCAAGTCGAATATGCCGCGCGTAGAATATCAACCTATAATAATCAAATACGTCTATCAACGTCTAGATTTCTTCGTAGAAAATTTATAAGTATAGGGTCTCTTATTCTACGGAAAATCGGGCAGCACTTCCCCTGTTTTTACGTACTTTTCCACCTTTTTCAAGGCCCGAATTCAATAACCAACATGCCACATTTAAGGCGCAATAATACAACAATACTAAAGGGGATTACACGCCTAACTGGACGTGTAAAATTCTGCCCCGAAATAAACAAAACAGTCCATTAGTCCAAAGTAAAAACAGTCCAATGTAAATACAGTCCATTAGTCCAATAGTTGGTGTTATTGGCCAACTACTACAATCAAACTTATCCAATTTTTCGGATAGCATGCCGAAATTTCTTCTTTAATCTTCCAACTTATATTCCAATCTTAATATAAGTTATAATAACTTTGTTATTAATCACACAATGTAATATGTAATCACACACTCAACTCAACCTGTCAGGATCGTGCTCTACCGGGCACCCTTCTACCTAATCGCACAAGTAAATCATGAATTTAAATAACACCTCATTTTAAAAACAACATACGTGCAAGGCAAAACCGGCAAGGTCGCCATATAATATACATAATCAAAAGACACTACACTGCATACGAGTCCAATCCCATATATGAATACGCACTTCTAAGAGTTTTATCAACTATGACGACAAGGCCTCATTGCATCTATAATCGCATAAAGCCTGCATCAAGGATCTATACCAAAAAGATAAACTCCTGAACAGATGTAGCTATCCAAAACTCGAAAGGTGGTCCTACACCGCAGATCACCAAATCAGGTACCTAAACTCGCAGATTTAACGCAGCCTCAAGCGAGGTCAAGACAAGAATGTACCAATTATGTGAACAAGAATATCGTAATGAAATCATAAATTTAACAAAACAGAGACATGTATGATAGCCAACCTACAAGACACAATACATAAGCATATATCAAGTCGTGACGCATGCCTCAAAGTCATTACTCAAATATAACCACGGTCTCACGCCCATAATATCAATCACGCCTGTGGAATCCTTCCTCATCAGCCAAATTCATGATATAATAACATCAGTAAGCACACTGAACCTTGCAATCATGAGAGTAATGAAATTCTTTTTATCTTTTAAGTTATGCTTTTAACAATGAGACCAACTGTTCCACTTTAAGTCATACACACACTGCACCCTTTCATTAATGAAATCACTACCGTTTCAAAACACGGCGTCGTGCTGCTGTGGTCAACCACCCTCTGTGTTATAATGCAACCTATCATAGGACTATTTCACCCGCTTAGGTCATGAGGACCCGCAATGAGTCATCAGACACGATACTGTGATCACGGATGGCTAATCCATGGCTTATATATATCCCGAATTTAACCACCGAGTCAACATCGACCACGCGAGCGCAGTACCACTCACCCCATGGGGAGCTAACCCATGGTATCCTTGAAACAAGTTGCCGACCCTTTACGGAGTGGCGCGAGATGTGGAAATATGACACTTGCACGAATGTCTATATGAGCAACCCATATGCAAGCAAACCAAGACAATACCATGCCTTTCTCACCAAGACAATACCATGCCTTTCCTTTTTACATAAACCAAGACAATACCATGCCTTCTTTTTACATAAACCAAGACAATTACCATGCCTTATTTTTACATAAACCAAGAGAAATACTTATTCAAGCAAGCCAAAATACTATCAAGGCACAAATAGAATAATTCTCATTTAACAAGCCAAAGTACTTATCAAGGCACAAATAGAATAATTCTCTTTTAACAAGCCAAATTACTTATCAAGGCACAAATAGAATAATTCTCTTTTAACAAGCCAAAGTACTAATGACGCATATCTCTTTCAAAAGACTCATTTTTATGTAAAACCCCAAGATACTAACACCCGTAGTATCAAGGCGTGTCTATTTTTCAAAGTAAGTTACTACACTTTTAGAAACTCATTTCAAAGCTTGAAACCAACTAACTTCAAATTTTCACAATCTAGGCAACTTATGCCCATTAATAAAAATAGACAACTTTCTTAACCTTCCATAAAGCCGTTATAACCAACTTCCCATAAGGCCGTTATAACCCTTTATGGTTTTAGACATATTTATTCCTTTTATAACCAAGAGACTTATACTTTTAAAACCAAGTATCACATACTTACAAATCAAGTATCTTAACTTTCAAAATACTTCAAGTCTCTTAATCTTTAGAAATCAAGTTTCTTATACTTTTAAACCTCAAGTAACTCACACCTTTAAAACAAGTTACTTCTCTTAAATCATGTCATTTCTCCTCTTTTAAAACAATTAAGTAAATCACTCCTTTGACTCCCCTAAAGTCGTTATAACGACCTTTAGGTTTTGGAACTAAGGCACTAGCCAAAAGATTTGGAAACCACTTCCTTTTCAAGACTCTATGTACTTTAAGTAAAATACTTTCACTTTTGAGAATCCAAACTTCACTAAGGAAATGAATTATAACAACTTACAATTAAAACATCAAAGTACAATCAAGGAAGTATATAGAACAAATTCTATATTAGGCAATCCAAGTACAACCAAGGAATGGATCATTTAAGGAGTAGGACATACTTTCTTTATCTTAAGGAATCATGCTAGAAGAGGAGATAGTTCACATACCTTTTCGGCTTAATCCGCAAGCTAAGTCGAATACGCCGCACGTAGAATTGTCAACCTATAATGGTCACAACATGACTATCAATTTCTAGTTTCTAACGTAGAATAATACTAAGTAAGTGGTCTCTTATTCTACGGAAAATCGGGCAGCACTTCCTTTGTTTTTACATACTTTGCCACCTTTTTCAAGGCCGAATTCAATAACCAAACATGCCACATTTAAGGCTCAACATACCAACCAATCAAAGGGGATTACACACCTTACAATACGTGTAAAATTCCGCCCCACAATTCATACCAAGTAGTTTAATAACCAAGCCATTCTCGGCCAACATATACAACAACACTAAGTCCTTTCCAATTCTTTTTCAATCCAAGTTCTTAGGTCTAACATGTTATATAGTCATAAACAACTTTAACAACTACAATTTCCTTCTTTATATAACATGTGACAACTTAAACTAATAATCAACTTGAATTGTAATCTTAATGGTTAAACATGCTAGTTTCGGATTAGGGTTCCAATATCCAATACACTTATCAAACTTCATACTAAATATCTCATGCTTGATAACATCCATAGCTACAACAATAAGTAAACTTTAATTGCTAAAACGACAAGATTTATACCTTTACAAGCCCTTAAAATTTCCAAGATTCAAAGTCGCTCCTTAGAAATTCTTAGCTCCTTTCCTTTATTCTCCAATCCGCTATTTGAAGCCCTTAGATGTTCACAACCAACTCCTCTTCCATTTCCAATCCAAAACTAGGAAAACGACTTAGGTTTTCGCCTTGCGACTAACGTAAAAACTCTGTTTTTCTGAAATCTTTCTATTGAGATATCCTTACAATACCCTTAGGGACCTTGGGTTAAAGTCTTGTGAATAATGGATCAAAACTACAAAATTTTTGTGTGGATAAGTCCACAAAGCCGAGAGCACTTAAGGGACAAGAAATGTTGTGAAATTTTCTAAGTCAAGTACTTTGGCTTGTTAAAAGAGAATTATTCTATTTGTGCCATGATAAGTACTTTGTCTTGTTAACAAATGTGTGGCTAGGATGAAGAACACTTGGATAAAAGCCATGACATGTTGACAAGTCAACAATCTCAAGCTTGAAGACTTATCTTCCACAATGGTCAAATGACCATTCTAACCTTGCAAATTTTCGTCCAAGACCATGTGGGGGAGGTGCCACGTGTTGCCCTCTCATTCCTCCATAAAATTCCGTAACCCTCGTGGGCCCCGCAAAACGTAAAATTCCTCGGGTGGGCCCCACGTGACCAAATCCGTAAAAATAAATTTCCATAATGTTAATAAGTTCCACACTCTTCAAATAATGCATTTTGAGAATCTAATTCTCCTCAACGAATGCTTTTTTCCGACGTTTCTAAGATTTTCCGTCGGAAAAACAATTCTTTCTTTCGTACCAATTTCCAAGTCTTGATTCCTTACGTACATTCTCTTATACATGTCCTGGACTTACGGGGTGTAACATTCTTCCCCCCTTAGAAACATTCATCCCCGAATGTTCTTAGTCGGTTTTCAAGCTATACAAACTCCGGCATAACCTCTTTACCAAGCCTATCAATCAATACTCCACAAGACCAACGATGCCACACATGGCCACCACATAACATACGTAGACATAACAATGGACCTTCCGTCCGTGGTCCCTTCTCCCAAAACTCGAAGGTTACTGTCTTCTCAAACACGGGATCCGTAGAAGTTCCTTTCTTTCCTTACTTGTCATAATGCTCGCATTTCTAAACTTATTTAGCATACGCATAAAATTTCGCAGATTGATTCTCGTTTCTCCGATCCTCGAGTTACTATCCAAACTTGGCCATTTTGTTACTTACATTCCCGTTAAGGCTCTTCTAGGTCCTTACGACCTGGTTCCGGTGGACGCATCCACGAACTCGTACAACGATCAACAAGACTTGGGCCTTGCATCCTCGTGACCCTATCACATAGCGGGACCACTACCAACTGACATCACCCCATTCCATACTACCGGTTGACCCAAAATGAGTCCATAACCCGACTCATCGTCAAACTTAACTTCTCATTCTTAGTCTGCAATAAATCTCTCTTATTTCAAGGTACTTCTCACCCTATCCCCCTATTCACTAGAGGTTCGTCACATAAGCCAAAGTATTTCTACTGTACATTCTTCCCTATCGGTCTTACACTATTATGGGGCAATTACAACTTGTGAACTCTACACAACTATAGTCTCAGTTCACTTACCATTCTTGTCAATATTCTTAACTTTTCACTTTACTAATCAAAGTATTCCTACCTCTGGGGGTACTATCACTTACAACTGCTAGCAACAAAGGGAAAACATATATGCTATGGCGAAATCTGAATCTATCAATGCACGTATGATTCAAAAGAATCGAGATATACCTGTAACCCTATGCGATGTTGCCTCCTGATCCTGTCCAGTAGTCACGTCATCTATGCAGTTTGAAGGACCGCCAGAACTATAAACTCCACCCTGACCTCTACCACGGCCGTCGACATCCAACACCCCGCCTGGGGACAACCATGAGGAAAGGGAATCAACCATCGGCCTCATAGGCTGAGCCACCTCACCGGTGCCCCTTCTAAAAGGACATACCCTCAGAATATGTGTTACACCCCGTAACTCCAGGACATGTTTAAGATAATGTACGTAAGGAACTCAAGACTTGAATAGGGTACGAAAGGAAGAATTATTTTTCCGACGGAAAATCTTCCGAACGTCGGGAAGGAGAAATGTTCGTTGGTGAGAATTAGATTCTCAAAATGCATTAATTGAAGAGTATGGAACTTATTATCATTATGGAAATTTAATTTTATGGATTTGGTCACGTGGGGCCCACCCGAGGAATTTTATTTTTTGTGGGACCCACGAGGGTTACGGAATTTTATGGATGAATGGGAGGGCGACACGTGGCACCCCCCCACATTGGTCTTGGACGAATTGGAGCAAGGGTAAGATGGTCATTGACCAAGGTATAAGATTAGTCTTGCTAGCATGATATTATTGACCAAAGTCAACTTGTCCACTTGGCTATTTAATTAATGTTCTTCATCCTAGCCACACATTTGTTATAATCTTGACCCTTCATTGTGTTTTATATACACACTAGTGCAAGACCAAGTCTTCAAAAACTTAGAATTATTTCATCATTTCTTGTTCTCTTAGTGAAGCTCACGGGTTCACCTAAATTCCCACACAAAAATTTTAGTTAGTGATTCATTATTCACAAGACTTAAACCCAAGGTCCCTAAGGATATTGTAAGGATATCTCAATAGAAAGATTTCGGAAAAACGGCGTTTTCACGTTAGTCGCAAGGCGGAAACTTAAGGAGTTCTTCAACTTTGAAGTTGGAACTTGAAGATGGGTTCTTCATAGGCTTATAAGGAGTGCTTGGAGCGGATTGGAACATAAGGAAAGGAGCTAAGAATTTCTAAGGAGCGACTTTGAATCTTGGAAAGATTAAGGGCTTGTAAAGGTATAATTCTTGTCGTTTTAGTAATTAAGATTACTTATTGTTGTAGCTATGGATATTAGCAAGCATGAGATGTTTATATTATGAAGTTTGATAAATATATTGGCTATTGGAACCCTAATCCGAAACTAGTATGTTTAGCCTTAAGATTACAATTCAAGTTGATTATAAGTATAAGTCGTCACATGTTATATATTGAAGGAAATTGTAGTTGTTGAAGTTGTTTATGACTATATAACATGTTAGACCTAAGAACTTGGATTGGAAAGGAATTGGAAAGTTTGATAAGTTGTTGCACCTTTTGGCCGAAAATGGCATTGTATTGTGGACTAGTTTGATATCAATTGTGGGGAGGAACTTTACACGTCTTGTAGGCGTGTAATCCCCTATTGTTAACTACATTGTTGAGCCTTAAATGTGGCGTGTTTGGTTATTGTATTCGGCCTTGAAAAAGGTGGCAAAGTATGTAGAAACAAAGGAAGTGCTGTCCGATTTTCCGTAGAATTTAGTGACTTTGTACTTAGAATATTCTACGCTCGAAGCTAGAGGTTAATGGACGTATTATGGCCATTTTAGGTTGAAGTACTAAGTATAGCGGATTCTACTTGAAGGATGGAATAGCTATCAAGGTTGAAGTACTTCGGAGCATTTTGCTATTTGTCGATAATCGTCGCGAGGTATGTGAACCTCTTCCTTCTTTTGACATGATTCTATGTATGGAATATACATGTGGTATTATTTCATGATTCCTTCTACTCTTAGAAGTTAAGAGGTATGTATGTTGATTTACTCTACGTAAGGGTTATGTCTAAGTTATCCTAAGTTCTTACCAAGTCTTATGGGGGATGTTGGTAAGAGTCGTTAGGAGGTATTTTGGAGCCAAGTTGACTTGGCTAAGTTACGGCACAAATGAGAATAAGTATCGAACAAGCCACTGCAGCGTTAATAAAGGAAAATGTAATGACAATCAATTATGTTAAAATGAGTAGAATTCTCCATCTGCATAGAAACTAAGATAAGACAAAATTGTATTACATTTTCTAGATCATGGCTACTTGAATAAGATCGTTATAAATAAGTATAACTTATTCACAACGCACCAATGTATATGTTACTTAACTTATAAGAATTTACGTATGAAGTTTTAAGACTATGGATCTCAAATTCTTAAAAGTTAAGGGACTTTATTTTTCAAGTTATGGGACTTGATTCTTAAAGGAAGAAATGAATTGATTTACAAGTATAGAATACTTGATTTGGAAAGACTTGATTTCTAAAGTTAAGAAACTTGTTTTCTTAAAAGTTAAGAGACTTGAAGTATTTTGAAAGCTACGTGATTTGATTTGAAAGTATAAGTCTCTTGGTTATAAAAGGAATGAATTTGTCTAAGATATAAAGAGTTATAACGGCTTTATGGGAAGTTGGTTATAACAACTTTATGGAAGATTAAAAGAATGATTTTCTTCAGTAATGTAAGCAAAGAAATGACTTGAAATAAAGAAGGGCAAATTGTTTTAAAGGCACCTATTGCTTAAGGTTTTAAAGAAAGAAGTCACGTGATTTAGAAGCCTATAATTGTTTTTCTAAAAAGGTATTATGACTTGTCTTGAAAAGTAAGTATGACTTTATACTACGGTTATTAGTATCTTGGAAGTTTTATTTGAAAGAAAATCATTTTAAAAGAGTAGAGGCACGTAGTACTTTGGGTTAAATTCCCAGATTTTTATGTGTGAAACGAAAGTGCCATGAGTTTATAAAAATGGAAGTCTAAAGGTTTAATGAACTTGCCTATGTTTGCTTGTGATAGCTTTGAGTGCAAGTATTATATGTTTACATTGTCGTGACTCTCATGGAGGCCGATCGCCTTGTTGTAAGTTTGCTTGGACGTACCGACAGTGATGTGGGATTCCTCGGTTATGCTTCCATTATGTTTTATCCTTGGTGATGCTTATACGATGTGGGTTTCCGGGGCATGTGACCGGGGCGTTAGATTCTGATTTGTTTTATTACCCATGGCCATGCTTATACGATGAGGATTCGGCACGCGACCATGCTATGTACGACTATTACTCCATGGGCTAGCTCCCCATGATGACATGTACCCACGATGAGGGATTCCGGGGGCATGTTATATTATTACTCCATGGGCTAGCTCCCCATGAAGACCTGCACCTACGATGAGGGATGTCGAGGGCTCGTTATGGCCATGCTTATAAGATGAGGGATTCCGGGGCATGCGGCCACTTTATATATATATATATATATATATATATATATATATATATGTGTGTGTGTGTTGTGTATGTACGCGGCAGTGAGGTAGGATGCCACGAGCGCGCCACATGGTTATATGTTACACCTACGGTTTCGGCAGGATGTGGGATTCCACTGACAGAGATATATATATGTATTGTGTATGCACGCGCGGTGAGGTAGGATGCCACGCGCGTCACATGGTTATATGTTACACTTATGATCGGCAAGTGATGGGGATTCCACGAACGCTTTGATATTTGTGTGACTTGATCGCATCCCGTTCGGCGGGTAGTATACGTCCCTCCATAAAGGGCGGATTATGTTATGAAAGATAAGTGTTATATGGTAATGAACTTAATGATTTTTCCTAAGCATGTATGTAAGAATGTGACTATAACTTTTATTGAAAAATGGGAAAAGATAGTAAGGTACGATTAAGTTCACGAGATGGAAATGGCACTATAGATCCGCATGTACCACTTTTTATACTTGCCTCGCCATTCTTTTGTACCGCTATGATTTGTTTATCAGACCTTATTTTCCGCTCCATATTCGCAATTGTTGTAATCGACCCTTCTGGGCCGCGTTCATGTCCGCAGGTTTAGGTACAAAGTTGTGGATCCGCGAGCTTAGGATCCTGATTCAGCATTTTGAGATGGCTCCAATGTTCCGGAGTTGTCATGGCTATGTATATTCAGGGGTACGGCGGGGCCTTGTCCCGTCATAGTTTTTGTTCAAATCTTAGAGGTCTGTATTCATCTATGGGCTGGACTGGCTAGAGTTGTTTTTTTTACATTATTAAGCAGTGTAGACCCTTTCGGGTAATTTTTATGATTATGGCAGCCTTATCGGCTTGGCCTTGGTTTTTTTTTTAAAAAAGAAAGTGTGTTATTTATCTTCTGCAGTTTGTTGTTGTATGATTAGAAGGGTGCCCAGGTAGGGTAACAGTCGCGGCCCGGGGTCGGGTCGTGACAATATGGCCCGGACGGCCACAATAAAAACAAACACCTGTGCCATGACGACATTTCCCCAAATGACGCTTACTACATCAGAAACACTGAGGAATAAGTGGCCTCGACTGAGAAAATCCTCTGCTCCTCTGAGAACTTCGAACCCTGGAGCTTGGACCGGCTCCTAAATACCTTGTGGGGTCCAATCTTCTATCTGAGAGCTGCGGGGGTATGTACTGGGTAGGCTGGGACGAATATCTCACTCGCTGTTGAGGCTGCTCGTCCAAAAACTCACCGGGATAACCAACCGGTCTAGCCCTCTTACGCTGATTCCCGCGTTGGCCCTCTACCCTCAGACACTGCATCAGACGCCGAATAACCTCATACGATGAATGTCACGACCCGACCTCGGGCGTGATCGTGCCTACCCCGCACCCTAGTGATACAACATCGAGAAAATCAGCGGAAATAAAACTTAAACATGAAACAAGAGTTATGATAATAAACAAAGCCAACCAAAACGGTTGCCTTCTTGCATATATACGAAATTGAGCATAACCTTTACAACCCCGCCCACAACAAGATTACGCACTTAAGAGTGTTATAACAACAATGAAGGGACAGGGCTCGCCATACCCCAATGTAAGTACCTACAACGACGTGGACTATACTAAAGATAAGCCTCCGAGAAACGGAGCTTCCCAAACGCTGAATCGTGATCCATGGTGAGGATCAACAATCGCGTACTTACCGCGGCATGAACGCAGCCCGAAGGAGGTCAAGACAACATGTACCAAGTATGTGAAACAAAATATCAGAACGTAAATCATAATACCATGTAACAATAATAACAATATATCGTAATCAACTCTGCCACGGGCCACATGCCCTGACTCTGCGACGGTGCATATGTCCATGTAACAACAATAACAATATATTGGGTGATTAACGTCGCATGGCCGCATGCCTAATTCTCAGATCGGTGCGGGCATGTCCATGTAACAACAATAACAATATACCGTGATTAACCCACGCGTCGCCGTGCCCGGAATCTCGATCGGTGCAGATATGTCCATGTAACAACAATAACAATATACCGTGATTAACCTCCGCATGGCCGCATGCCCCTGCATTCTTCATCGGTGCGTATATGTCCATGTAACAACAATAACAATATACCGCCTCCATCGGGAGACGCGGTAGCATAAGAATACAACTTTTACACAACAAGGCTATCACAAGCAAGCACAAGCAAATTACCATACTTCAATTCTCTTACAAATATCCAATCTTTCACAAGAAGTCACCTGATACTAACACTCGTAGTATCCAAAACAGAGTAACTATTATTTTAAGTAAACCAAAATAATTTCCCTTTAAAAAGACAAGTAACAACCTTCTTTTCCAAAAGTTCAAGTTTGCCTAATTTCAAATACTCAAGTCTCTTATTTTCGAAAGGTTTCATAGTTCATAGTGTTAATCACTTAATAACATAATTCTCTTTTAAAACAATTTGAGTAACATATGCCTTATGTGTGAGTAGGTAATTCTTGTTTATAACAATCTTATTAAAGCAGCCATGATCTAGAAAATGTAATACAATTTTGTCTTATATTAGCTTCTATGCAGATGGAGGGTTCTACTGGTTTTAATAATAATTAATTAGTCAATACATTTTCCTTTATTAACGCTGCAATGGTTTGTTCGATACTTGTTCTCATTTCTGAAATCAATATAACATTATTCCTTTTAAAACCCAATTACCCATTTCTCATTAAAACGGTTTCACAACTTTTTAACACAACCCAAGTCCTTATTAATTCACATCCAGTCTTTTATCTTTTAAAAAACCACAAACCATTTCTTTGCCCACATAAAGTTGTTATAACCAACTTCCCATAAAGCCGTTATAACACTTTATGTTTTAAACCAACCAAATTCATTTAACACATGTACGTCTACCGTACTACATAGTTCACAACATATCATGCTAGAAAAGATAGGAAGAGGTTCACATACCTCGCGACGATTATCGACAATTAGCAAAATGCTCCAAGTACTACAACCTTGCTAGACTTTTCCACCCTTCAAGTAGAATACGCTACTCGTAGTACTTCCACATATAATGGCCATAAAACGCTTATTAACTTCTAGTTCTCTTCGTAGAATATTTCTACGGAAAATTCGGCATCACCTCCCCCCTGCAATCTCATAAATCTCCTCCTCTACTCAGGCCCGCTACCAGGACAACAACTCCCAGGGGATTACACGTCTAACCGGACGTGTTCAATTCTACTTCACAGATATACTACACAAGTCTACTGAAAATACAGTCCAATGTAAATACAGTTCAATCCTTCTTTTTAATATCCTTCTTTACGATGTAATTACAGTTCAATTCTCTTCTTTAATATCCATTCTATATATAGTATACTCAACTATACATTACTACAACATGTAATTTCCAATTACAATAGGGGGATAAAGATCATTACCTCGATAAGCCCAAAATTATCCAAGATTAAATGTCGATCCTGAGCAACGTTTAGCTCCTAATCTGTACGCTCCAAACCGCTCCAAGCAACCCTTAGAAGTTTCTAATAACTTCTCTTAAACACTTTAACTCCAAAAAGTGAAGAACACTTAGGCTCTAAGTGTGGCTAGTTTCGGCCAAGGGGTAATTTAGGGGCTAGGGGTGTGAAATCTTTTCCAAATCTTGGTTACTAATCTTCCTAATACACTAAGGAAGAACACTTAAGACTTTAAGGATTTTTGGACAACTTTGGCTAAGGGGGAGGGCAAAAAAAACGAGAACCATAAGGAGAGGGGAGGGAGTATTTCAACTTGGAAATCTCTAAGTGTGGATGAAGAAGTCTTGCAACTTAAGGGGGTATTTATAGGACATTCAAGGGCTAGGATTAAAGCAAGTGTGTGGTCTAGATTGAGCCATGTGTGTGTGGGTCCCACTTATCCATCTACTACACAAAATATCTTCAAGACTTTGACCAAATGTTTATGGCATTTTCCATGCCAAAAACGTGTGAAAAATGTCCAACATTTCGTCCACCAAGTGTCACCTAGGGGTGACACATGTCGCCCTCCTATTGGTCCAAAATATTTCACCTTCCGAAAATATCCGAAAATAATATAAAGTGGGCCCCACAAACCGTAAATTCCTCCCGTGGGCCCTACGTGACCAATTCCGGAAAAATAATTCCATAATTCTTAAATAATCCAAAAAGTCCGAATACCAAATCTGGGAATCCAATTCCCATTAGCGAACCTTTTTCCTTCACAAAATCCGAAAAATTTTCCGTCGGAAAAAAAAATCACGTCTTTCTTTCTTTCCAAAATTACTGTCGTATTCTCGTACGTACGTCCTCACATACATACCCTGGAATTACAGGGTATAACAATGAAACTGTAGCACCGCTATCTTGGTCAATAACATAACTGCTTCCCTCATGACCCTATAGTCTTCTCCTAACTGAGAAACTGGAGGCTCGTGTCGCCTCAAAACTCGCGCAGGTTAACTCGCCATCGCAGACAACATCCGGTATACCGGCATAAGACCTATCAACTCTCGAGTCTGGTAGCTCCGCTACTTCTTTGCCATTCACGCATCGTTGCGTTCTCGAGGCATACCGTAACATAATAATACGCCGGAGAGGAAATTATCTTACTAACACAAATACGGCATGATCTCGAGTGAGAAGAATAGAAACCAACTCCTAAATGTCATGTAGCCTCGCGTTTATGGGTGTGGCGCGCAACACACCGATAATCAAGACTCTACTAGACACGGTCGTAGACATTCCGAGGATCGATCGCTTCGATACCACTCTGTCATGCCCCGAACCCCGGGACCGTGACTGGTGCCCTACCTGAGCACCCTTCTACCTAACTGACACAAGTAAACTGCGGAATTTAAATAACACCTCATTTTTAAAAAAAAAAAAACCAACATATGTGCAAGGGCAAAGCCGACAAGGATGCCATATAATATACATAATCAAAAGACACTACACTGCATACGCAGTCCAATCCACATACGAATACGCACTCTAAGAGTTTTATCAACTATGACGGACAAGGCCCCGCATCCATAATCAGACAAAAACATGTCAAGGATCTATACCAAAAGATAAACACCGAATGTATGTAGCTATCCAAAACTCGAGCAGGTCCTACACTGCAGATCACCAAATCAAGGCACCTAAACCTGCGGCATGAACGCAGCCCCCCAAAGGAGGTCAATACGAAGAATGTACCAAGTATGTGAACAATAAATACTGTAATGAAATCATAACAGTATAACAAAACAGGAGACATGTATGATAGCCAACCTACAGTACACAATACATAAGCAGTCATATCAAGTCAGGGACGCATGCCCTCAAAGTCATTACTCAAATATAACCATGGGTCTCACGCCCATAATATCAATCATGCCCGTGGAATCCTTCCTCACTGCCGGCAGTCCATGATATAATAACATCAGTAAGCACACTAAACCTTGCAATCATGAGAGTAATGAAATTCTTTTTATCTTTTAAGTTATGCTTTTAACAATGAGACCAACTGTTCCACTTTAAGTCATACACACACTGCACCCTTTCATTAATGAAATCACTACCGTTTCAAAACACGGGCGTGCGCTGCAGGTCAACCACCCTCTGTGTTATAATTCAACCTATCATAGGACTATTTCACCCGCTTAGGTCATGAGGACCCACAATGAGTCATCGGTACACGATACTCGCATCACGGATAGCTAATCCATGACTTATATATATCCTGGGAATTTAACCCGCCCGAGTTAAATACCGACCCGCCGTGAGTGTGTACCACTCACCCCCATGGGGAGCTAACCCATGGTATCCTTGAAACAAGTTGCCGGCCCTTTATGGAGGGACGCGGAGATGTGGAAATATGACACTTGCACGAATGTCTATATGACCAACCCATATGCAAGCAAACCAAGACAAGACCATGCCTTTCTCACCAAGACAATACCATGCCTTTCTTTTTTACATAAACCAAGACAATACCATGCCTTCGTTTTACATAAACCAAGACAATTACCATGCCTTTTTTTACATAAACCAAGAGAAATACTTATTCAAGCAAGCCAAAATACTATCAAGGCACAAATAGAATAATTCTCATTTAACAAGCCAAAGTACTTATCAAGGCACAAATAGAATAATTCTCTTTTAACAAGCCAAAGTACTACGTACGTACATTCTTTTCAAAAGACTCATTTTTATGTAAAACCCCAAGATACTAACACCCGTAGTATCAAGGCGTGTTTATTTTTCAAAGTAAGTTACTACACTTTTAGAAACTCATTTCAAAGCTTGAAACCAACTAACTTAAAATTTTCACAATCTAGGTAACTTATGCCCATTAATAAAAATAGACAACTTTCTTAACCTTCCATAAAGCCGTTATAACCAACTTCCCATAAAGACGTTATAACCCTTTATGGTTTTAGACATATTTATTCCTTTTATAACCAAGAGACTTATACTTTTAAAACCAAGTATCACATACTTACAAATCAAGTATCTTAACTTTCAAAATACTTCAAGTCTCTTAATCTTTAGAAATCAAGTTTCTTATACTTTTAAACCTCAAGTAACTCACACCTTTAAAACAAGTTACTTCTCTTAAATCATGTCATTTCTCCTCTTTTAAAACAATTAAGTAAATCACTCCTTTGACTCCCCTAAAGTCGTTATAACGACCTTTAGGTTTTGGAACTAAGGCACTAGCCAAAAGATTTGGAAACCACTTCCTTTTCAAGACTCTATGTACTTTAAGTAAAATACTTTCACTTTTGAGAATCCAAACTTCACTAAGGAAATGGATTATAACAACTTACAATTAAAACATCAAAGTACAATCAAGGAAGTATATAGAACAAATTCTATATTAGGAAATCAAAGTACAACCAAGGAATGGATCATTTAAGGAGTAGGACATACTTACTTTATCTTAAGGAATCATGCTAGAAGAGGAGATAGTTCACATACCTTTTCGGCTTAATCCGCAAGCTAAGTCGAATACGCCGCATGTAGAATTGTCAACCTCTAATGGTCACAACATGACTATCAATTTCTAGTTTCTAACGTAGAATAATACTAAGTAAGCGGTCTCTTATTCTACGGAAAATCGGACATCACTTCCTTTGTTTTTACATACTTTGCCACCTTTTTCAAGGCCGAATTCAATAACCAAACATGCCACATTTAAGGCTCAACATACCAACCAATCAAAGGGGATTACACGCCTTACAATACGTGTAAATTCCGCCCCACAATTCATACCAAGTAGTTTAATAACCAAGCCATTCTCGGCCAACATATACAATAACACTAAGTCCTTTCCAATTCTTTTTCAATCCAAGTTCTTAGGTCTAACATGTTATATTGTCATAAACAACTTTAACTACTACAATTTCCTTCTTTATATAACATGTGACAACTTAAACTAATAATCAACTTGAATTGTAATCTTAAGGGTTAAACATGCTAGTTTCAGATTAGGGTTCCAATATCCAATATGCTTATCAAACTTCATACTAAATATCTCTTGCTTGCTAATATCCATAGCTACAACAATAAGTAAACTTTAATTGCTAAAACAACAATATTTATACCTTTACAAGCCCTTAAAATTTCCAAGATTCAAAGTCGCTCCTTAGAAATTCTTAGCTCCTTTCCTTTACGCTCCAATCCGCTATTTGAAGCCCTTAGAAGTTCACAACCAACTCCTCTTCCATTTCCAATCCAAAACTAGGAAAACGACTTAGGTTTTCGCCTTGCGACTAACGTGAAAACACCGTTTTTCCGAAATCTTTCTATTGAGATATCCTTACAATACCCTTAGGGACCTTGGGTTAATGTCTTGTGAATAATGGATCAAAACTACAAATTTTTTGTGTGGATAAGTCCACAAAGCCGATAGCACTTAAGGGACAAGAAATATTGTGAAATTTTCTAAGTGTTGAAGACCTTGTCTTGCACTAGTGTAGTGTATATATAACACAATGAAGGGTCAAGATTATATCAAATGTGTGGCTAGGATGAAGAACACTTGGATAAAAGCCAAGTGGACAAGTTGACAAGTCAACAATCTCAAGCTTGAGGACTTATCATCCACAATGGTCAAATGACCATTATAGCCTTGATAATTTTTATCCAAGACCATGTGGGGGAGGTGCCACGTGTCGCCCTCTCATTCGTCCATAAAATTCCGTAACCCTCGTGGGCCCCGCAAAACGTAAAACTCCTCGGGTGGGACCCACGTGACCAAATTCGTAAAAATAAATTTCCATAATGTTAATAAGTTTCACACTCTTCAAATAATGCATTTTGAGAATATAATTCTCCTCAACGAACATTTTTCCTTTCCGACGTTCGGAAGATTTTCCGTCGGAAAAACAATTCTTTCTTTCGTACCAATTTCCAATTCTTGATTCCTTACGTACATTCTCTTATACATGTTCTGGACTTACGGGGTGTAACAGTAACGGTTTTACCATTTTAATGACTAGCATGCCAATTTCTCGAATTTAGCAACTTAACAAGGTCCAAATCTTTTCCATCTTTCTTCTATGTATCACATACTTATTTATATACTACCAACATATATAATATCCAACTTCACAAAGATGACAAGGTTCATTACCTCAAAAAGCCCAAAATAATCCAAGAACTAAAAGTCGATCCGTAGCACGTTTAGCTCCTATTCCTTACATTCCAATCCGCTCCAAGAAACCCTTAGAAGCTCCTAACCAACTCCTCTTCAAGATCCAACTTCAAAAAGTGAAGAACATTTTAGGTTCCAAACCTTGCAATTTTCGGCCAATGGGCGATTCTTAGGCTAGGGGTGTGAAATCTTGTCTAACACTTGGTTAATACCCTTCCTAACACATCAATGAAGAACACTTAAGAGTTTAAGAATTTTTGGACAACTTTAGGTCAAGAACATGGCCCATGGCCGAGAGCTACAAGGAAGGGAATGTTATACCCCGTATTTCCAGAGTATGTATGTGAGGACGTACGTACAAAAGTTTAGCCTTAGTTAGGCATAAGGGACGAAATTTGTGCACAACCCACGAAAAGAATCGTTTTCCGACGAAACGTCTTCCAAAGATTGCGAAGGGAAAATTACGGCTGCGACATTTATATTTTTTGCGGATTTTTTCGAGAGATGAAATATTTTGGACCAACGAGAGGGTGACACTTGTCACCCTCAAGTGGACGGCAAATAGGGCATGGCTTGGCACGATTTTAAGGCCTAAACCATGGGTCAATGTTTGTGAGTGATTTGTGGAGTAGGGATAGGGTGCACTTGTGCAAATCCACACCCTCCACTTGCCCTCCACTTGCCTTCATCTTGGCCCTTGAATGCCCTATAAATACCCCCCTTGAGTTGAAGACTTCTTCATCCACAAATCATCTTCCAAGTCTTAAAAACTCCCTTCCCCCTCTAGAGCGCTTTCGTCCAAGCCTCACTTCCCCTCTTGAGAGCTAAGCCAAAACACCCCTTCCCCACCCCTTTCCTAGTAGTCTCAAAAGCCCCCGGTAGAAAATACTCTCCAAGTATTGTTACTATCCCCAAAATACCCTAGCCGTATATCTTATAGTATTCCAAAGTCACCTCTATACTAAAAGCCCAGAAATACTATCTTATATCCATTAGTCACTAAACGAAACCCTGGGGAAATCTTCATAGTTGGTTGAAGTAGTAAGTAGAAGTTGTGTAGAAACTTCTAAGGGTTTCTTGGAGCGGATTGGAGCGTACAAATTAGGAGCTAAACCTTGCTCAGGATCGACTTATAACTTGGATAATTTTTGGCTTACCGAGGTAAATATCTTATCCTTCTATTGTAATTAGTGATTACATACTGTAGAAGTATAGAACTAAGTATAAGACTTATAGAAGGATGGTATTAAAAGAAGAGAATTGAACTGTAATCACATCAGAAGAATATTAAAGAAGATTGAACTGTACTTACATATGACTGTATTTACAGTAGACTTGTATAGTTTACCGGGTAGGGAAGTGCTGCCCGATTTTCCGTAGAATAGAGGACCCTCTGCTTAGAATGTCCTACAGAGTAGTCTAGACATTGATAGACGTATTTGACTATTATAGGTTGATACTCTGCGCGCGACATATTCGACTTGGCAGGTGGAGTTCGCCGAGAAGGTATGCTATTCTTCCTATCCCCTTGAGCATGATATTTTAAAATATATATATAGTACGGTAGACGTACGTGTGTTAACTGAACATGGTTTTACTTAACGTCTTTTGACTTGAGTCGAAATAATAAGAATCTTGAAGTATTTCAAAAGAATTATGAATCATTTTTGAAAGAAGAGTAATACTTGGTTTTTAAACAAAAGCTTAAGAGTTATACTAGCTTTATGGGAAGTTAGGTATAACGACTTAAGAAAGATAAAATGAACGGTTTACTTATGTGTTTATAAAAGACTTGTATTGATTTCTGGAAGGTATAGCAAGATGGTTTGTTGAGTAGACATATTGTGATGCTATGTGTGTTAGTATCTTGTAACGTTTGTGTAAAAAGGTTATTCTTATTGTGCTTATGTTGTTTAACGATAAGCCGTTATGTTAGTATTACATCACTCACCTCTTGACATGATATACTGGGGTTGTCGCTCCGACGCGGGTATACCTCGTGCAATTGCGGTGACTATGATTCGAGAATACCTCACGCAGTCCAGGACCTACGCGAGCTACGAGAGTTCCGTGTTAGTGCGCGGTCCATGTGGCCATGCGGTCTATGTGGCCACGCGGACTACGAGTCCAGACGATGCCGAGGAGTAGCTACCCTCGACGCGGATTACCTCACGCAGCCTAGGGTCACGCGACTACGAGTCCAGGATTAGGCATGCATAATGATACTATAGGCGATCGGCCTTGCTTCGATCATTCACAGCCTAGAAAAGAACTGTTACAGTTTACCTATTATTACTCTTGTTTGTGATGTGGCACTAGGTGCGGTTACATTGGTTGTTTCGTACATATTTGTAAAATTGGTTTTAAAATGATATGATTTCATTTAAGTACTTTACAGTTTCACATACTTGGTACCTGTTGTACTGACCTCCTTCGGGGGGCTGCATTCATGCCGCAGGTAAGGGAAAGCAGGTGCTAGATCTGCATCCTTAGGATCTTTTACTTTGGTGTCAGGAGCTCCATCTTCTCCGGAGGCTCGACTTTTGGTATGGTTCTCCCTGTTGTTGTAGATATATGTACATTCAGGGTATGGCCCCGCCCCGCCATAGTTATTCACTTTCTTAGGTCTGTAGTCCTATTGTACAGTTGGGATGTAATCGCAGATTTTGGTTTATATATATATGCCGAAGGCGACTTTTCTCGATAAACCGTGTCTCAATTTACATTTGTTTCATCGCCTTGTTTTTATATTCCGACACTGATGTATGACTACTGGTGCGGGTAAGGCACGATCCCCCGAACGGTCGTGACAAAAGTGGTATCGAGCGATTAATCCTCTGAAAGTGTCTGCACCGTATCTAGTAGAGTCTGATTATCGGTGTGTTGTGCACCACACCAATAATTAGGAGGCTATAGGATATTTAGGATTGGTTTCCATTCTTCTCACTCGAGATCGTGCCTTAGAGTCGTGTTATAAGTTGGACCCTCTAACGTATTTCCTTTCTTTAACGCTTATGCCTCCACGTAAGGCAACCCGCCCGGCGGCAAGGCAAAGCCGAGGAGCCGCTAGTAGGACACCGAGTCACGAGGCTCGTGCCCGGGCCATATCCGAGACGGCGAGTTCCACGACGCCGCCCCAGCGAGGTTTAGGGCCGCAATGCCGGTCGATGAGACCACAAGACTGCACCTCCACCCCACACCGGAGCAGATGAGATGGGTTACGAGAGATGGCCCGCCATCGCCGTGATCGTGGGCCGACATGAAGATAGGCCGATGCAGCAGCCAGCCCAAAGAAGACTTTGGTTCACCCGAGATCGATAGTTTGAGGCTACGAGATTTTCGAGTCAGAGCCCGCCATAGTTCTACGGTCGAGGCACGAGGATGATCCGCAGGAGTTCATCCGCCGCCACAGGATCATGCGAGTGATCACGGCTTCGGAGACCGAGTCCGTGAGTTTCGGTTCGCATCGGCGGCCGCGGATACCGCAGCCGACCGGTTTGACTCGCGGAGTTGTCCCGGGAGAGCACGCGTCCCGCCTACTGGGACGAGTTCTCGGAGGCTTTTCTCACTCACTTCTTGCCTCCACGCATGAGGAGGGCACGGGCCGACGATTTTTGTTCCGAGACAGAGGACGCACGCCAGGAGTACAACATCAGTTCGATTCGTTGGCTCGATATGTCCCTGCGTTGGTAGCAGATATGGAGGACAGGGTGCATCGCTACGTCATCGGGCTAGATGATTATATGGTCGAGTCTTGTGCGGGTGTGGCTCTTCAGCCAGGCATGGACATTACCCGCATGCAGGCTCACGTACTTGGATGCGCGGCGAGCGCAGCCGACGGCCGACATTGCCAGCAGAAGGGCGCCGGACTGGCAGGTCTTTAGTAGCTCGGGTGGACGGCCTCAAAGCCAGCGATCTAGATTTGCACCAGCCCACTCGAGCACTCCTACACCGTCGCATGCACCCAGGGTATTCGAGGCGCACTGTGGCCCCGTGACTTCGACGCCCGTAGCAGATGTGCTAACCGACGGACCACTCCCTGTGGCCGATGCGGTAGATCCCATTACGGGAATTGTGGTACTGCTCCGGGAGTTTGTTTCAGTTGCGGCCAGTCGGGTCACTTTTGTTATACCCCGTAGTTGCAGGGTATGTATGTGAGGACGTACGTGCGAGCGTACGGCAAAAATTTTGAAAAGAAAGAAAGATGTGAGTTTTCACTAAAAGTTTCCGTCATTTGTGAAGAAAAGGTTCGTTAACGGGAATTGATTCCCGATTTGGTATTTGGACTTCATAGATTATATTAGAATTATGGAATTTTATTTTCGGAAATGGTCACGTGGGGCCCACGGGAGAAATTTACGGTTTTGTGGGGCCCACTTTGTTTTCGAGATTTTGGCCATTGTGGATATTTTTTCGAAAGACGTTTTTGAGGGCCAATAGGAGGGTGACACGTGTCACCCCGCCAGTGGCTTGGCCGGTTACATTTGGGCACAAGTCTGCAGTCGTTTCGACGAAACGTTTCCACACTTTCGTAGGGAAAATTCCGCTATGTCCTTTTTAATTTTTGCGGATTTTTCCGAGAGACGAAACATTTTGGACCAACGGAGGTGACATGTGTCACCTCACATCGAAGTTTGTGGGCCCGGTGGACGATTGGTTCACGAAAAGGATTGTCTTTGTGTCTCAAGTTTTTGGCCCTAATGGTTCCTTGTTTTGTGCCTTGTTTTGGCCTTGTTTTGTGGCTTGTCTTGTGCCATGTTTTGTGGAGTAGGGGTTAGGTGCACTTGGGTTGATCAAGGCCTTACACTTGCCTTGCACATGGCTTGATCTTGGCCATCGTTGGCATTCGGGTTTCTTATAAATACCCCCTTTGTGAAGACTTCATTCATCCACAAATGTTTCCAAGTCTTGAATCCCTCCTCCCTCTTGTTGACTCTCGCCCAAGAGCTCCTCTCCCTTGAAAGTGGCCTTTGGCCGTGAGGTCTCCCTCCTCATGAGGTCTCCAGGGTACCACCTAGTTGTTTTCGTATAATACCCCTTGTTGTGGTATAGAAATACTCCCCTAGTATTGTTATAATGCCCAAAATACCTTAGCCTTTGTTATACCCCGTAGTTCCAGGGTATGTATGTGAGGACGTACGTACGAGAATACGACAGAAATTTTGGAAAGAAAGAAAGATGTGATTTTTTTCGACGGAAAAGTTTCCGGTTTTTGTGAAGAAAAAGGTTCGTTAATGGGAATTGGATTCCCAGATTTGGTATTTGGACTTCTTGGATTATTTTAGAATTATGAGATTTTATTTTCGGAAATGGTCACGTGGGGCCCACGGAGAAATTTACTTTTTGTGGGCCCGCTTTGTTTTTGAGATTTCCGGTATTTTGGATATTTTCTAAGACGAAATATTTTGATTTAGTCGGGCGACACGTGTCACCCCATGTGGCACCTTGGCGAAATGGTGGACAGTGGCCAGCCACTGTCCTCGCCGAAAATGGGTTGACAAGTGGCAAGCCACTGCCCTTGTTTCGTTAGCCATGTGGTGTGGTGGGACCCACACACACATGGCCCAATCTTGACCCTACACTTACCTTGATCTTGGCCCTGAATCCTCTATATAAACCCCTTAAGTTGAAGAAGTAAATCATCCTCACTTGAAAGCTTTCCAAAGCAAATGTTTTCCTCCCTTTGTGTAGATTTCGTCCCTCCTCTTGTGTAGAAAATACTTGGTGTATTGTTGTATAATCCCAAATACCTTGGCCTAGTATCCCTAGTTGTATTCCAAAGTTATTTCAATACTAGAGCCCTAAATACTACTTTATTCCAATACCAGTAAACGAAACTCCTAGAAAATCTTCCTAGCTTGGTGGAAGTATTTAGAGAAGTTGTTTAGAAACTTCTAAGGGTCGCTTGGAGCGGGTTGGAGCGTAAGGATCGAGCCAAACGTTGCTCGGGATCGACTTATAACTTGGATAATTTTTGGGCTTATCGAGGTAATGATCTACGCCCCTATCAGAATTGGATATTACATATTGTAGTAGTTATACTTGAGTATATTATATTCGAAGGATGATTATAAAGGATTGAACTGTATTTACATTGACCGCATTTACAAAGAGACTTGTGTAAGTATTATTGTGAAGATATTTGAACACGCCCAGGTTAGACGTGTAATCCTGGGAGTTGTTGGCCCGTAGCGCCCGGTTAGGAGGAGATTTATGTGATAGCGGGAGGTGTCACAAATTTACGTAGAATAAGGAATCTTGTGTTTAGAATATTCTACGGAGAGTGCTAGAAGTTGATTTATATATTATGGTTGTTATAGGTGGATCTTTCACGCCGCATACTTGACTTGGCTTGTGGTTTAAGCTAAAGGTATGTGATTCTTCCTATACTCTTGAGCATGATTGTTGGAACTATATAGTACTAGAGACGACGTGTGTGAAACGATTTTTGTTTGTTTTAAAACATAAAGTGTTATAATGGCTTTATGGGAAGTTAGTTATAACGACTTTATGAAGATAAAAGAAAGATTTGGTTTTGATAAAGAAACGACTTGCTTTTGAAAGTTAAGAGACTTGATCTTGAAAGATAAGAGACTTGACTTATAACGACTTGTTTTCGGAAAAGGAGAAGTAACTTGATTTAAGTATAGGTTACTTGTTTTGAAAAGAGTAAGTTAATTGGGTTTTAAAAAGAGTATACTTGATGTTGTTCTAAAAGAAAAGCACTTGGTTTATAAAGTATAGAGTACTTGATTTTAAAAGCCTTGTAAAGATTTTTACGAAGGTGAAGTAATTTGGTTTTAAAAGTAAACGTGTTTTCTTTATATACTACGAGTATTAGTATCACGTGGCTTTTACATAGAAAGAGGTCTTTTGAAAGAAGGAAAGTATGTAGTATTTTGGGTTTGAAACCCGATTGTTGATTAAAATGAACGTATGTTAAACTTGCCTATGCTTGTTGTGATAGTCTTTGATGTGCAAGTGTTTTGTTGATGTCGCCGTGACTCGGAGGGCCGCTATCCGATTGATTGATCGACATATCGACGATGGGTGGTCCACGAGTATCGTCCACTTTGAGTATTGATCGGTTGTTTCATCGCCGTGACTCTGAGGGCCGGCTATCTGATTTATTTCTTCGACATCGCCGACGTGACGGATGTTCCACGCACGCGCCCGCAGGATGGTTTCATGGCCATGACTTCCGAGGTAAGATGCCGGGCATGCGGTCATTGTGAGGTTCGATCATAGTCCATGGACCGCTAATCCACGGCTTGCCGCGCGACGGCGATCACGCTTGGTTTGTACGCTGGTTCGTGCACACTTTAGATACTGTTCGTCATTTTCTCGCACCCAGAGCCTCCGTAGATAGCTTAAGATACTTGCCTCGGCCATATCTTGTGAGACGGTAGGCTATCAGACGTTAGCTTAAGATACTTGCCTCCGCCGGTTGCGTGGCTAGCTTTGGATCGGTAGTTGGCTTCCGCATTTCGCCTGCGTGATGGGATATGACTAGCTTTTGACCGGTAGTGGCTATTCTACTCGCCCGACGGCTTTGATGACGCAGTGTGATCTAGTGTTCGTGTTCACATACGGGTGTTGTTTACATCATGCATCGGCAATGAGGAATGAGTTCCACGCATGAGTGGTATTATGGGCGAGACCCATAATTATGTGTGAGTGATTATTCGGGATATGCGTCCCTTACTTGACATAATCAAGCTACTTATTGCGAAATGGTTTTATAAAATGATGAAATGTGATTTCATTACAAGATTTTCAGCCACATACTTGGTACTGTTGTCTTGACCTTCGTGGCCGTTACGCCGCAGTAGGTACACAGTTGGTTGATCTCGCCATAGATCGCAGCGTTAGAAGCTTCGTTCCGAGGCTTATCTTTTGGTATACCTCATCAGAGGTACTTGTACATTCGGGTATGGCGGGGCCCCGTCGCCATAGTTGTCAGATATCTTAGAGTCAGTGCATCACTTAAGGGTGGTTTGTAAAAGGATAACCGTCGGTTTTATGTATATATACCAAGGCAACGGGTTGGCTCGCTTATTTATTTATGTCTCTCATTTCATGTGTAAAGTTTTTATTTCCGCCGGTTTTCTCCGATGTTGTATCACTAGGTGCCCGGTAAGGCACCGATCGCCCGGTTTCGGGCGCCAAGTGGTATCGCAGCGATTAATCTCGGAAAGTGTCTGCACCGTGTCTAGTAAGTCTTGATTATCGGTGTGTTGTGCACCACATCTATAATCGTGAGGCCGCAGGACATTTAGGATTAGTTTCTATTCTTCTCACTCTAAGATCGTGCCTTAGGCGATGTTGTAAGTTGGACTCCTTCCGACGTGTTCTTTCTCGCCGCTTATGCCTCCGCAAGGCAACCCGCCCGTGGCGGCAAGGCAGCCGTAGGAGTCGCTAGTGGGACACGTAGAGTACGAGGCGCAGCCCTGGTCATTACCGAGATAGTTCTTCAGACGGCGAAGTTTTGCGACGCCGCCAAATTTCAAAGAGGTTGAGCCGCGGCGATGGGCCGCAGAGACCACGCACGAGCCTCCACCCCACACTGAGCAGGAGATGGGTTACAAGGAGATGGCCCGCCATCGCCAGATTGTCACGACCAACCGGCCCGTGGATCGTGCCTTACCCCGGCACCTCGTGATACAACATCGAGAAAATCATGGAAATAAAAACATAAACATGAAACAAGAGACATGATAAATAAACAAAGCCAACAAAAAGCTTGCCTCAGATATACATAAAACCCAACAGCTATCCTTTACAAACTCGCCACAACAAGATTTCTGCACTTCTAAGAAGTGACAACAACTATGACGGACAGGCCCCGCCATACCCTCGAATGTACAAGAACCTACGCACTGTGGTAACATACCAAAAGATAAGCTCCAAGAAACGGCTTCCTAATACGCCGAATCAGGATCCTATGAGCGAGGATCCACAACCGATGTACTTACTGCAGATGAACGCAGCCCGGGCGAGGTCGCATAACAAAGCAAGTATGTGAAACTGAAAATATCAGAATGAAATCATAATACTATATAAAACAGAGACATGTATGATAACCAAACTACATTTCATAACATAAAAGCAGCCATGTCAAGTCGTGGACTCACGCCTCAAAGTCATCCTCACGCCCGTGGAATCCCTTCCTCACCGGCAGCTTAGGTACAAACCATGTGATACGATAATACGCCTCGCCCATCTCATGGACCCAGATAGAAACGCAGGAATACATTCCCGCTCATCTCGCGAACTCGGTAGTCGGATGGAATACATTCCCTCCATCCTACGGACGCGGTAGTCGAGTGAAATACATTCCCGCTCATCCACGAACGCCAGTCGAGTGAAATACATTCCTGCTCATCCTACGAACGCGTAGTCGAGTGAAATACATTCCTGCTCATCCCACGAACGCGTAGTCGGGTGAAATACATTCTGCTCATCCTACGAACCGTAGTCGAGTAAAATACAAGATTTGCACAACAAGGCTATCACACGCAAACATAGGCAAGTTACACACAACTTAAGGTACTATCATTTTATGCCAAAATCCGGTTCGACTCCTAAAGTATTACATACATTAACTCTTTTAAAAGGTACGCTTCTTTCACAAAAGTCACACAATGTTTGTAGTATAAAATAGAGTGACTATCTTTTAAGTAAACCAAAACACTTCCCTTGTAAAATCAAGTAACACATTATTTTCCAAACGCTCAAGTTTGCCTAATTTCAAATGCTCGCTTCTCATTTTCAAAGGTTTCGTAGTTCATAGTTTTAATCACTTAAGAATATAATTCTCCTTTAAAACAAATTTGAGAAACATATGCCTTATGCGTGAGTAGGTTGTTCTTGTCTATTACAATCTTATAAAAGCGGCCATGATCTAGGAAATGTAATATCATTTTGTCTCATCTAAATTTTCTATGCAGATTGAGGTTTCTACTGTTTTAATAACAATTAGTCAATACATTTCCTTTATTAACGCCGTAATGGTTTGTTCGATACTTAATCTCATTTCCAAATCAAGAAACATTATTCTTTAAAACCAACTACTCATTACTCGCGAATGAGGTTTTTACAACATTTTAACAAAATTCATAACAAGTCAAACTAAGTCAAGTCTCTTATCTTTCAAGATCAAGTCTCTTAACTTTCAAAATCAAGTCGTGTATAAGTCAAGTCTCTTATCTTTCAAGATCAAGTCTCTTAACTTTCTACAATCAATAAACCATTCTTTTACTACATAAAGTCGTTATAACTAACTTCCCATAAAGCTATTATAACACCCTATGTTTTAAACCAACCAAATCACTTAGCACATGTACGCTCACCGTACTACATACTTCACAACAATCATGCTAGAAAATAGGAAGAGGTTCACATACCTCGCGACGATTATCGATTTAATAGCAAAACGCTCCAAGTACTTCAACCCGTCGGCTACTCCTTAAGCCAAGTAGATCACGCCACACGTAGTACTCCACTCCTAAAACGGTCATAGTACTTTATCAAACCTTTCACCATTGAAGACTTATACCAATAAAAAGCCCTCTAAATCTACGGAAATTTCGGCAGCACTTCCCCCGTTTTTACTCACTTTTCCATCTTTTACCAAGGCCCGAATAACCGTAATATATATACCATATATATATATAAGGCGTAATAATTAAACAACATAAAGAAGGGGATTACACGCCCAAACGGTAACGCGGTTTACTATCACGCCTCCATAATAACAACAAGTAAAAGAAGGGGATTACGCGCCCAAACGGTAACGCGGTTTACTATTACGCCTTCATAACAATACAATAATTAAAAAGGGGATCACACGCCCAAACGGAACGCGATTGAACAATCTTCCCCTTAACAGAAATGTAAATATAGTCCAAAGTAAATACAGTCCAAAGTAAATACTGTCCAAAGTAAATACAGTCCAAAGTAAATATCATCTAAAGTAAATACAAATTCTTAAGTCAGTCCTTGGCCAACTTTGTCCATTTTACTTATCCAATTACTTCATTAGTCATCCAACTTATATTCCATCTTAATATAAGTTATAGTTACTTTGTTAATTACTTCTTCACAAGTAAGATACGTTTTTACCATTTTAATGGCAAACGGCCAATCCTTTCTTTTAACAAGTTAACAAGATCCAACTCTTCCAAACTTTACTCCATATATTATATACTCCATAATATACTTATAATATATGTATAATGACCAATTCACAAAGAGGTTAAGGTTTACTACCTCAAATAGCCCAAAATTATCCAAGAACTTAATGTCGCTCCAAGAAAGTCTTAGCTCCAAATCTTTACGCCCAATCCGCTACAAGCAACCCATAAGCTCCTAACCAACTTCTCTTCAAGAACTAACTCCAAAAAGTGAAGAACACTTAGGTTTCCAACTAGTAAGTTTCGCCAAGGCATGAACAATAGGTTGTGGTGTGAAATCTTTTCCAACTCTTGGTATACAATCTTCCTAACACCTTAGGGAAGAACAATTGAGAGTTTAAGAATTGTTGGACAAATTTAGGTCAAGAAATGGGCTCAAAAACGAGATCAAGGTCAAGGGAGAAGGAGGGAATTTCTTGTCTCAAATGGTTAAGTGGAAGCTTTCATCAACTAAGGGTGCATATATAGACAACCAAGGGCTAGGATGAAGGCAAGTGTGGTTGAGATTGGGGACAAGTGTGTGTGGGTCCCACAAGCCACTTGTCCACACAAAATATCTAGCAAGACTTGGCCACTTGTCCACACAAATATCTAGCAAGACAAGGCCACTGTCTTGCCACTTGTTAGCAAATTTCGACCACGAGGCCACCTTGGGGTGACACGTGTCGCCTCCTACTCGCCCAAAATATTTCATCTTCCGAAAATATCCATAAAGGCCAAAATCTCAAAACAAAGCTGGCCCCACAAAACGTAAATTCCTCCCGTGGCCCCACGTGACCAATTCCTAAATAAAATTCCATAATTCTCTAATATTCCACGAAGTCCAAATACCAAACTGGGAATCCAATTCCCATTAACGAACCTTTTTCTTCACAAAACCTAAACTTTTCCGTAAAAATCACATCTTTCTTTCTTTCCAAAATTTCGCCAGATTCTCGCACGCATATCCTCACATATATATCCCGAACTACGGGTATAACATTCTTCCTTAGAAACATTCGCCCCGAATGTTCCTTCTAAGTCTCCAAACGCATTTGTGTCAGATAGTCTTCACTACTATACTTACAAACCGATCACGCCACCAATGGCCGTAATATAACATGTGCAAAACTCAAATCCAAGCCAACGAGGAATCATTTATAATCTCACAATAGCTCCCACTAGCTTCAATTTACTCTAAGGCCATTCCCGCCTTCACGATCCGATTCGTTGAACGATCCACGAACTCGCACGATGGTTACCTAAACTTGGGCCTAGCACCCTCGCGACCCTACCACCGCGACCACTCGAACTGACCCCACCTCAACTGGCTGCGAGTTGACCCGCAAATGGCCCTCAACCCGACCCCAACGCGCCAACTCTTGTTCCCGATCCTAACAATCTTACTAATTCACGCCATGAAAGCTACCACTTCCATCTCACACTACCCATGTAATTATCCCACAATATTTCCTCGCATACCAAGTACATCGACAAAGACCAACCGTAAAATCACCCACTCAAGACGGCCTCGCTCTAAGGTCTCCACGTATAAAACTCTAAGGTTCACACTTTCCATGCCCCACACTTATCCTTCCAACTAACCATGTTTTCTAACTTACAAATAACACAACGCTTATCCGCATAGCACACAATAATAAGATCATCATATCGCGCAAACAAAACTCTGTAGGGTTAAGGATATACCGTATCTACCGCTTCACTCTAATCATAGGCCACTGCAGGCACATACCGTAGAAGGTGATGAACCTACCATCGATCCGTAGTCGCGCTACGCCGGCATTCTCCCCGTAAGCACATTCTTCGCCACATGGCCCTGACGGCCGCAGTGAAACAAGCACCGCAAAGACGACATTCCCGACGACGCCGCCACATCGCGCACACCGGCGGGACATGAATCCCGCCGCTAGAACTCACGATATCTGCGGAACCGTAAGCCCCGAGCCCCGACCAGCCTCAATACCTAACGCCCCAAGATCGCGAAGGACCACTCAGATCGGGCGAAGGTGCATAACTAGCTCGCCGGCCGGCGTCCGCCGCAAGTTACCAAAGGACCTCGCTGCTCGCCTTCTTCGCTGATCCGGCCATTCCGCTGACCTCTCCGTGCCTCACATCCAAGTGCATGAGCTCGCATGCGGCAATGTCCATGCCCGATCAAGAGCTACACCAACAAGCCTCGCCAAGTAATCATCGAGCCCGTGACGTAGGTGCACTCGCCTTCCATATCGTCACTAAGGCGGGACATACCGAGCCAACGAGTCAAACTCACGTTGTACTCCCTAACCGCGCGCCGGCCCGCTTTAACGCCAAAAATCTGCTGCCCGAGCCCTCTCATCCGCGAGGCAAGAAATGTGCAGAAATGCCCAGAACTCGCCCCAAACCGCTGGAGCGCATGTTCTCGACGCTTCCCATGAATCAAACCACGATCGCAGATCACGCACTGACGCGAACCCAATACCACCGACTGGCTCGAGACTCGATCACTTACGATCCAGAGTCGCTTGATAAACTCCCGAGGTCATCTCGCCTCTCGATCCATGTAACATCAAGCGCTACAACTCGAAAGTCCCGTAGTCTCAAATCGTCGCTCGGGGTGAACTACGGTGCTATCGGATCGAACTGCGATTCAGCCTCTCTCATATCTCGCCACGCACCGCCGCGAATCGCCATCTCCTTGTACCCATCTCATCTCGCTTCCAGCCGCGGACCGAGGCTCGTGTATCAGAGTCTCGTGGCCACCGCCGCGCTTTAAACTCGCCGCCGGGCGGCGTCGCAAAACTCGCCGTCGGAAGAACTATCTCGTAACGATCGGGCCTCGCCAGAATCTCCGTGCTCTACTCACAGCTCCTCGCCGCTTGCCCTTCGGGCCCCGATTGCCTCGCGCGAGGCATAATCGCACATAAGAATACGCCGAGGAGTCCAACTGACAACACAGCTCTAAGGCACGATCTCAGAATGAGAAGAATGGAAACCAATCCTAAATGTCCTGCAGCCTCCTGATTATTGATGTGGTGCACAACACACCGATAATCAAGACTCTACTAGACACGGTCTGTAGACACTTTCCGAGGACTAACTGCTCTGATACCACTTTTGTCACGACCAACCGGCCCGTGGATCGTGCCTACCCTGCACCCTCGTGATACAACATCAGAGAAAATCAGCGGAAATAAAAACATAAACATGAAACAAGAGACATGATAAATAAACAAAGCAACCAAAAGCGCTTCTCAGATATACATAAAAACCCGAACAGCTTATCCTTTTACAAACTCGCCACAACAAGATTACTGCACTTAAGAAGTGATAACAACTATGACGACAGGCCCCGCCATACCCCGAATGTACAAGAACCTACTGCACTCGTGGTAACATACCAAAAGATAAGCCTCCAAGAAACGGCTTCCTAATACGCCGAATCGTGATCCTATGAGTGAGGATCCACAACCGATGTACTTACTCGCTGATGAACGCAGCCCAAGGAGGTCGCATAACAAAGCAAGTATGTGAAATCGAAAATATCAGAAATGAAATCATAATAATATATAAAACAGAGACATGTATGATAACCAAACTACAAAGCCATAACATAAAAGGCCATGTCAAGTCGTGGACTCACGCCAAAGTCATCCTCACGCCCGTGGAACTCCTTCCTCACCGCCGGCGCCTAGGTACAAACCATGTGATACGATAACATGTCTCGCCCATCTCATGGACCCAGATAGAAACGGTGGAATACATTCCTGCTCATCTCATGAACTCTAATCGGATGGAATACATTCCCGGCCCATCCCACGGACGCCAGTCGAGTGAATACATTCCCGCTCATCCATTAACGCGTAGTCGAGTGAAATACATTCCTGCTCATCCTACGAACGCGTAGTCGAGTGAAATACATTCCTGCTCATCCTACGAACGCGTAGTCGGTGAAATACATTCTGCTCATCCCACGAACCGTAGTCGAGTAAAATACAAGACTTGCACAACAAGGCTATCACACGCAAACATAGGCAAGTTACACACAACTTAAGGTACTATCATTTTATGCCAAAATCCCGCTTCGATTCTAAAGTATTACATACATTAACTCTTTTAAAAGGTACGCTTCTTTCACAAAAGTCACACAATGTTTGTAGTATAAAATAGAGTGACTATCTTTTAAGTAAACCAAAACACTTCCCTTGTAAAATCAAGTAACACATTATTTTCCAAACGCTCAAGTTTGCCTAATTTCAAATGCTCGCTTTCTCATTTTCAAAGGTTTCGTAGTTCATAGTTTTAATCACTTAAGAATATAATTCTCCTTTAAAACAAATTTGAGAAACATATGCCTTATGTGTGAGTAGGTTGTTCTTGTCTATTACAATCTTATAAAAGCAAACATGATCTAGAAATGTAATATCATTTTGTCTCATCTTAGCTTCTATGCAGATTGAGGTTTCTACTGGTTTTAATAACAATTAGTCAATACATTTCCTTTATTAACGCCGCAATGGTTTGTTCGATACTTAATCTCATTTCCAAATCAAGAAACATTATTCTTTAAAACCAACTACTCATTACTCGCGAATGAGGTTTTTACAACATTTTAACAAAATTCATAACAAGTCAAACTAAGTCAAGTCTCTTATCTTTCAAGATCAAGTCTCTTAACTTTCAAAATCAAGTCGTGTATAAGTCAAGTCTCTTATCTTTCAAGATCAAGTCTCTTAACTTTCTACAATCAATAAACCATTCTTTTACCTACATAAAGTCGTTATAACTAACTTCCCATAAAGCTATTATAACACCCTATGTTTTAAACCAACCAAATCACTTAGCACATGTACGTCTACCGTACTACATACTTCACAACAATCATGCTAGAAAAATAGGAAGAGGTTCACATACCTCGCGACGATTATCGACGAATAGCAAAACGCTCCAAGTACTTCAACCCGTCGGCTACTCCTTAAGCCAAGTAGATCACGCCACACGTAGTACTCCACTCCTAAAACGGTCATAGTACTTTTATCAAACCTTTCTCACCATTGAAGACTTATACCAATAAAAAGCCCTCTAAATCTACGGAAATTTCGGCAGCACTTCCCCCGTTTTTACTCACTTTTCCATCTTTTACCAAGGCCCGAATAACCGTAATATATATACCATATATATATATAAGGCGTAATAATTAAACAACATAAAGAAGGGGATTACACGCCCAAACGGTAACGCGGTTTACTATCACGCCTCCATAATAACAACAAGTAAAAGAAGGGGATTACGCGCCCAAACGGTAACGCTTTACTATTACGCTTTCATAACAATACAATAATTAAAAAGGGGATCACACGCCCAAACGGAACGCGATTGAACAATCTTCCCCTTAACAGAAATGTAAATATAGTCCAAAGTAAATACAGTCCAAAGTAAATACTGTCCAAAGTAAATACAAATTCTTAAGTTGGGGTCCTTGGCCAACTTTGTCCATTTTACTTATCCAATTACTTCATTAGTCATCCAACTTATATTCCATCTTAATATAAGTTATAGTTACTTTGTTAATTACTTCTTCACAAGTAAGATACGCTTACCATTTTAATGGCAAACGGCCAACTTTTCTTTTAACAAGTTAACAAGATCCAACTCTTCCAAACTTTACTCCATATATTATATACTCCATAATATACTTATAATATATGTATAATGACCAATTCACAAAGAGGTTAAGGTTTACTACCTCACATAGCCCAAAATTATCCAAGAACTTAATGTCGCCCAAGAAAGTCTTAGCTCCAAATCTTTACGCCCAATCCGCTACAAGCAACCCATAGAAGCTCCTAACCAACTTCTCTTCAAGAACTAACTCCAAAAAGTGAAGAACACTTAGGTTTCCAACTAGTAAGTTTCGCCAAGGCATGAACAATAGGTTGTGGTGTGAAATCTTTTCCAACTCTTGGTATACAATCTTCCTAACACCTTAGGGAAGAACAATTGAGAGTTTAAGAATTGTTGGACAAATTTAGGTCAAGAAATGGGCTCAAAACGAGATCAAGGTCAAGGGAGAAGGAGGGAATTTCTTGTCTCAAATGGTTAAGTGTGGAAGTTTCATCAACTAAGGGTGCATATATAGGACAACCAAGGGCTAGGATGAAGGCAAGTGTGTGGTTGAGATTGGGGACAAGTGTGTGTGGGTCCCACAAGCCACTTGTCCACACAAAATATCTAGCAAGACTTGGCCACTTGTCCACAAAATATCTAGCAAGACAAGGCCACTTGTCTTGCCACTTGTTAGCAAATTTCACCACGAGGCCACCTAGGGGTGACACGTGTCGCCTCCTACTCGCCCAAAATATTTCATCTTCCAAAATATCCATAAAGGCCAAAATCTCAAAACAAAGTGGCCCCACAAAACCAGAATTCCTCCCGTGGCCCCACGTGACCAATTCCGAAATAAAATTCCATAATTTCTAATATTCCACGAAGTCCAAATACCAAACTGGGAATCCAATTCCCATTAACGAACCTTTTCTTCACAAAACCTAAACTTTTCCGTCGAAAAATCACATCTTTCTTTCTTTCCAAAATTTCTGTCGTATTCTCGTACGTACATCCTCACATATATATCCTGGAACTACGGGGTATAACAAGGATCGTGGCCAGACACGAGGAGAGGCTGGATGCAGCAGTTCCAGTTCCAGTAGCCCCCGTAGTTCATCCCAGATCGGATAGTTTGAGGCTACGGGATTTTCCGAGTCAGATCCCGCCGTAGTTCTACGTCGAGGCTCGAGGATGATCCGCAGGAGTTCATCCGCTTCCATGAGAGGATCATGCGAGTGATCAAGGCCGAGACCGAGTCCGTGATTTTCGGTTCGCATCGGCCGTGATACCGCAATGATCGGTTTGATCTACGAGTCGCCCCGGAGATGCGCCTACCGCTTGGGACGAGTTCTCGAGGCATTTCTCACCATTTCTTGCCGCCGCAGATGAGAGGCACGGGCCGGCTGTTTCGATGCCGAGACGCGAGGACGACAGGAGTACAACGTAGTTCGACTTCGCTCGAGCATGTCCCTCGCGTTAGTAGCTAATATGGAGGACAGAGTGCACCGCCACGCCACAGGCTTGATGACTACTGGCGTAGTCTTGTTCGTGTATCGCTCACCGGCATGGACATCGCCCGCACGCAGCTCATGCACTAGGTGCGAGGCACGAGAGACCGACGGATTGACCAATATCGCCAGAAGAGGGCCGTGACAGCAGGTCCTTTGGTAACTTTCAAGGCGGACCGCCAAAGAAGAGACTAGTTATACGCCGCCAAGACAGAGTGGTCCTCACGCCTTCGTGGCCTCCAGAGTATTCAGAGCAGTCGTGGCTCCAAGGGTTCAGTTTTCAGGAGTTGGAGTCGGCGGAGAAGCCACCCCGACCTAAGTGTAACCAACAGGTAAACCCCATTCGGAAGTGTCGAGGACTTGTTTTACATGTGCGCAGGGCCATTTTATGAAATTGTCCTACCAGAGGTAGCGCGGATGTTGAGACTCACCGGGATCTGTCATGGTTCTTCGCCGATAGCTAGACAGGTGTTCAGATATCACAGCGGGCAGGGTCGTGGTGGAAGTTCCCGCTATAGCGGTCCTGAAATCGCCATTTGTTTTTGTGATATCGTGTATATCCTGACCCTCTAAGAGACTAGTATGCATTTGTATTAAGATAAGTATATTTTTAATTATTATGTTCGATAGCATTATGTTGGTGTGATAATTCCACGAGTAGTGTAAGATGGAAGTGGTAGCTTTCATGACGTGAATTAGTAAGATTGTTCCGGACGGAACGAGAGATCAGGCGCGATAATGGTCGGGTTGAGGCTGTCGCGGGTCAACCCGCAGGATTGCGGGGTCATTCGAGGTCCCACGGTGGTAGGTCACGAGGGTGCTAGGCCCAAGTTTAGGTAACCATCGTATGAGTTCGGGACGTGTTCGATCGAATCGGATCGTGAAGGCCGAGATAGGCCTTAGAGTAAATTGAAGCTAGTAGGAGCCGTTGTGAGATTAGAAATGATTTCTCGTTAGCTTGGATTTGTATGTTATACTATGGCCATTGATGGCGTGATTGGTTTCGTAAGTATAGTAGTGAAGACTATACCAAGACACGCTCGTTTGGAGATTTAGAAGGAACATTCGACGAATGTTTCTGGGGAAGAATGTTATACCCGTAGTTCCGTGGTATGTATGTGAGGACGACGCATTTGAGAATACGGCTGTAAATTTTGGAAAGAAAGAAAGATGTGATTTTTTTCGACTTTAAAAGTTTCCGGTTTTTGTGAAGAAAAAGGTTCGTTAACGGGAATTGGATTCCCGATTTGGTATTTGGACTTCTGGATTATTTTAGAATTATGAGATTTTATTTTCTGAATGGTCACGGGCCCACGAGAAATTTACGGCGGCCCGCTTGTTTTTGAGATTTCAGATTTTGGATATTTTCTAAGACGAAATATTTTGATTTAGTCGGGGCGACACGTGTCACCCCATGTGGCACCTTGGTCGAATGGTGGGGACAGTGGCTAGCCACTGTCCTCGCCGAATGGGTCAAGTGGCAAGCCACTGCCTCAGTGCCATGGCCATGTGGTGGGACCCACACACACATGGCCCAATCTTGACCCTACACTTACCTTGATCTTGGCCTGAATCCTCTATATAAACCCCCTTGTTGAAGAAGTAAATCATCCTCACTTGAAAGCTTTCCAAAGCAAATGTTTTCCTCCCTTTGTGTAGATTTCGTCCCCCTCCCCTCTTGTGTAGAAAATACTTGGTGTATTGTTGTATAATCCCAAATACCTTGGCCTAGTATCCCTAGTTGTATTCCAAAGTTATTTCAATACTAGGAGCCCGGAAATACTACTTTATTCCAATAGTCAGAAACGAAACCCTAGAAAATCTTCCTAGCTTGGTGGAAGTATTTAGAAGTTGTTTAGAAACTTCTGGGGTCGCTGAGCTGGTTGGAGCGTAAGGATTGGAGCTAAACGTTGCTCGTGATCGACTTATAACTTGGATAATTTTGGGCTTATCGAGGTAATGATCTACGCCCCCTATCAGAATTGGATATTACATATCAGAGTAGTTATACTTGAGTATATTATATTCGAAGGATGATTATAAAGGATTGAATCAGTATTTACATTGACTGTATTTACAGAGACTTGTGTAAGTATTATTGTGAAGATATTTGAACACGTCCGGTTAGACGGTAATCCCCTGAGTTGTTGCCCAGTAGCTGCCCGTTAGTGGAGGAGATTTATGTGATACGGGGAGGTGTCACGAAATTTCGTAGAATAAGGAATCTTGTGTTTAGAATATTCTACTGAGAGTGCTAGAAGTTGATTTATATATTATGGTTGTTATAGGTGGATCTTTCTACGCATACTCGACTTGGCTTGTGGTTTGCTAAGGTATGTGATTCTTCCTATACTCGAGTACGATTGTTGGAACTATATAGTACGGTAGACGACGTGCGTGAAACGATTTTTGTTTGTTTTAAAACATAAAGTGTTATAATGGCTTTATGGGAAGTTAGTTATAACGACTTTATGAAGATAAAAGAAAGATTTGGTTTTGATAAAGAAACGACTTGATTTTGAAAGTTAAGAGACTTGATCTTGAAAGATAAGAGACTTGACTTATAACGACTTGTTTTGGAAAAGAGAAGTAACTTGATTTAAGTATAGGTTACTTGTTTTGAAAAGAGTAAGTTAATTGGGTTTTAAAAAGAGTATACTTGATGTTGTTCTAAAAGAAAAGCACTTGGTTTATAAAGTATAGAGTACTTGATTTTAAAAGCCTTGTAAAGATTTTTACGAAGGTGAAGTAATTTGGTTTTAAAAGTAAAACGTGTTTTCTTTATATACTACAGTATTAGTATCATGTGGCTTTTACATAGAAAGAGGTCTTTTTAAGGAAAGTATGTATTATTTTGGTTTTGAAACCCTGATTGTTGATTAATATGAATGTATGTTAAACTTGCCTATGCTTGTTGTGATAGTCTTTGATGTGCAAGTGTTTTGTTGATGTCGCCGTGACTCTCGGGAGGGCCGCTATCCGATTGATTGACCGACATACCGACGCTGGGTGGTCCACGGTATGCGCCCACTTTGAGTATCGATCGGTTGTTTCAGATCGCCGTGACTCTCCAGGAGGCCGCTGTCCGATTTATTTCCTTTGGACACGCCGACGTGATGGATGTTCCACGCACGCGCCCGAGGATGGTTTCATGGCCATGACTTCCGAGGTAAGATGTCGGGCACGCGGTCATCACAGGTTCAGATCATAGTCCACGGACCGCTAATCCATGGCTTGCCGCGCGACGAGCGATCACGCTTGGTTTGTACGCGGGTTCGTGCACACTTTAGATACTTGTTCGCCATTTTCTCGTACCGTAGCCTCGGTAGATAGCTTAAGATACTTGCCTCGCCATATCTTGTGAAACGGTAGGCTATCAGACGTTAGCTTAAGATACTTGCCTCGCCAATTGCGTGGCTAGCTTTTGGATCGTAGTGGCTTCCGCATCTTGCCCGTGATGGGATATGACTAGCTTTTGACCGGTAGTTGGCTATTCTACTCGCCCGACGTCGGTTTTGATGACGCAGGTGATCTAGTGTTCGTGTTCACATACGGGTGTTGTTTTACATCATGTATCGCCGTGATGAGGAATGAGTTCCACGCATGAGTGGTATTACGGGCGTGAGACCCATAATTATGTGTGAGTGATTATTCGGGATACGTCCCCTTACTTGACATAATCATACTTATTGCGAAATGGTTTTATAAAATGATGAAATGTGATTTCATTACGATTTTCGCCACATACTGCAATTGCAGATCGACTCTCCTTCGGGCCGCGTTCACGCCGCAGTAGAGGTACACCGCTTGGTCGATCTCGCCATAGGATCGCAGTCAGGCATTGAAGCTCCGTTCCTCCGAGGCTTATCTTTTGTATAGTCCTGTCATCAGAGGTACTTGTACATTCGTGGTACATGCGGCCCCGTCCGTCATAGTTGTTAGATATCTTATGTCTCAGAGTAACTGTCAAGCGTGGTTTGTAAAAAGGATAACTGCTCGGGTTTTATGTATATATACCAAGGCAACGGGTTGGCCTGCTTATTTATTTATGTCTCTCATTTCATGTAAAGTTTTATTTCGCTGGTTTTCTCGATGTTGTATCACTAGGGTGCCCGGTAAGGCACCAAATGACGCCCGGTTTCGGCCACACCAGACCTTGTAGTATTCCAAAGATACCTCTTTACGTAGAGTCCTAAATACTACCTTTTGTCCTTTTAGTCTCAAACCGAAACCCTAAGGAAATCTTCATACTTGGTCAAGATGTGAGCAGAAGTTGGTTAGAACTTCTAAGGGTTGTTTGGAGTGGTTTGAGCGCACGGAGTGGATCTAAAACTTGCTCAGGAGCGACATTAAACTCTGATAATTTTGGGCTTATCGAGGTAATTATCTTGTCCCTCTATTGTAATTAGAAATTACATGTTTGGTCAAGTATGCTATATATGGAACTACTTAGTATTCGCAATGTCTTTTGACTTAAGCCCAAGAATAAAGAATCGAATCGAATCAGATTTACATAGATCGTATTGCAGAGACTTGTGTAGTATTATCGAGTAGAATTGTACACGCCCGTTAGACGGTATACCCCGTTGGCTTCGTAGCCGCCTGATAGAGAGGAGATTTACGCCGCCATGTGGGGTGAGTCACGAATTTTCTATAGAAAGATGTAAACTTGTGTTTTGGGGTTAATAGACGCCAGACCTTTATAGTGAAAGATTTCAAGAATAGCGTATTCTACTATGAGGAGTGGAAAGCGGCTAGTGCGTTGTAGTACTTGGAGCATTTTGCTTATTGTCGATAAATCGTCGCGAGGTATGTGAACCTCTTCCTATCTTTTCTAGCATGATTGTTGTGAACTATGTAGTAGACGCATACGCATGTGCTAAGTGATTTGGTTGGTTTAAAACATAGGTGTTATAATAGCTTTATGGGAAGTTAGTTATAACGACCTTATGTAAGTGAAAATGGTTTATCGATGTTAGAAGTTAAGAGACTTGATCTTATAAGATAAGAGACTTAACTTATTTGTTTTAATGCGATGTTTGTGTGAAACCTCATTCGTGAGTAATGAGTACTTGGTTTTTAAAGGATAATGTTTTACCGATTTCGAATCGTAACGTATCGGCGCACCACCGCAGCGTTAATAAAAGGAAAATGTATTGAATAATGATGTGTTGTATTAAAACCAAGAGAAACCTCCATCCGCATAAGCTAAGATAAGACAAAATGATATTACATTTTCTAGATCATGGCTGTAATAAGATCGTTATAAACAAGAATAAACTACTCACATATATGACATATGTTACTTAATTGTTCTAAAAAGGAATCAAGTGATTAAGTTTGGGAACTATGAAACCATTTGAAAACGGTAAGCTTGAGTAATCAAACTAGGCAAACCGAACTTAGGAAAAGAATGTTGTTACTTGGTTTTGAAAAGGAAGCTGGTTGGTCATTCTAATACTACGTATCGGTGACTTTTATAAAAGAAATGGATCTCTTTAAAAGAACTTACGATGTAGTACTTCGGGGTTAAAACCCGACTTTGGTATAAAATGAAAGTACTTTGTGTTGTTGTGAAACTTGCCTATGCTTGTTGTCGTGAAGCTTGGCTATGCTTATCGTGATAACCTTTGTCAGGCAAAGCGTTGTATTTCTCGTGTTACCGCCTCGATGGAGGTCGGTTGACTTGTCGAGAACTTACTCGACGCGCTTCAGCGACGGAGAAATTCCACGCACGCCTCGCTGATAGTATTATTGTTGTTAATCACTTTGGACATATCGACACGACGCGTAGCGCACGCATGCTTCCATTTTGGTTAAGGTCTGTGGTTAATCGCTGGATATATCGACACGACGCGTAGCGCACGTATGTTTCATTTCGATTATCGCCAGGATTTTCGACATATCGACACGACGCGTAGCGCACGTACGCATGCGCCCATTTGGAAAGTTGTCTTATTGTTTCCTTCGACATACCGACACGATGCGTAGCGCACGTATGCTTCCATTTGGATTGTTGTTTGTTGTTGAGGTCACGGACATGTCTATACCGATGCAGACTCCGGCACGGGCTACGGGACATTGGTATTATTGTTGCATCATGGACATGTCTACACCGGCGCAAGATTCCGGCACGCGCCATAATGCGAACTCGATTGATGTTGTGGGCGAGACCCATAGTTATATCGAGCGATGATCGCTTTATGTCAGAATCGTAGTTTGGTTATCATACATGTCTCCCGCTTTATATAGACTAGTATGATTTCATTTACGTGATTGCAGCCACATACTTGGTACTGCAGATCGACTCTTCGGGGCCGCTCACGCCGCAGTGAGGTACATCGTGGATCCTCGCCATAGGATCACGCCAACAGATTCAAGCTCCGCTTCTCCGAGGCTTATCTTTGCAGTGTTCTCGAGTTGTAGGTTCTGTACATTCGTGGCGTATGGGCCCCGTCCCGCCATAGTCATCAGATATCTTAGAGGTCTGTAGTCCCGCGCAAGTGTGGTTGTAAAAGGATTAAACTGTTCGTGTTTTATGTATATACCAAGGCAACCGCTTTGGTTGGCCTGCTTATTTATTATATCTCTTGTATAATGACTCATGTTTTATGTTCCGCTGATTTTTCTCTCGATGTGTATATCGGTGCTGTGCGGGTGCACCGCAACGCCGCCAGACCCGTCTCATCATATAACTTTTAGAGAGCCCGTCCGGCTGCGGCGCCGCAGATGGTAGGGGTCACCATGTGTTCTTTCACGGTCTTCTTCATCTCCTACGCTACTCGCCCGAGGCGTGGTACTGCGGGCTAGCAGTGTCGCGCAGAGGTCGTGGCGCGGTCCCAGCTTCTAGCGGTCCTCGAATCGCATTTATGCCTTGTCCACCGGGCAGACTGTGAGGCCTCACCGATGTCGCCAGTACTTTATCGGGCCATGTCAGTGACGTATGCCTTGATAGATCCGGTTCTACTGGCCCCATATATCTCCCATATCGCTAGTAGGATAGGGATAGAGCCCGAGTCCATAGACCTTTCGAGGTAGCTACGCCAGCTGGTGATCTTGGTAGCTCGGCGGTATATAGAGCTTGTCCAGGATCATATGCAGCCAAACCTCGCCGACTTGGTAGAGTCGATATGACCGATTTCGACGTGATCACGGGTACGGATTGGCTAGCTTCTGCTACGCTAATGTAGACCGCAGGAGAGAGTACGGTTCAAGTTTCGGCGAGCCATTGTTGAGCGAGGAACATCAGACGCCGGCGGTAAGTTTATTTCTTACCTCAGCTGGGTAAGACGCGCAGGCGGTATATCTACCATCTCATTCGTGTTTGATATCGAGGCCGCAGCACCATATTTTCGGGCCCAGAGTCGAGAGTTCCTGACGTGTTTCCGCACGACCTCCGCATCCTCCCGAGAGATAGAGTTTTGTATCGACAGCTGCACACTTACTTATTTCCATTTCGCCATACGTAACGGCACCCGCCGAGTTGAGAGAGTCAAGGACCACCGAGAGATTTGTCGAGAAGCGGCTTCATCGCCTAGTGTTTCTCCCCGGGAGCGCCGATTGTTCGCGAAGTTAAGGACGGACGCCGCGCACGGTGTTGATTACAGTGCAAACAAGGTGACCATTAAGAATGATACCCCTTCCTGTGATTGATGATTTGTTCGACCAGTTGTGGTGCGAGATGTTTCTCCAAAATTGATCCGCGATCGCTATCATCAAAGCGAGTCGAGAGGCGGATGTCCCTAGGATCGCATTCCGACTGCAGACGCACTATGAGTTCGTGGTTATGTCTTTCGCCGACCAATGCTCCGCAGATTCATGGATTTGACGAACCGAGTGTTCGCCATTTTTGGACACGCTTGTGATAGTGTTCATTGATGACATCTTGGTTTATTCCGCCAGAGCGAGCATGCGAGCATTTGGCGACCGGCCGAGAGTTCTCCAGACCAGCAGCTATACGCCAAGTTTTCCAAACGTGAGTTTTGTTTGGCTTCATGGCATTTCGGGCATATCAGAGGGTCATGGTATTCGTGGATACGCCAAGATCGAGGTAGTCGACTTGGCCTAGACCTACTACTCCGGCAGGTGCGCAGCTTTCGGGCCTCGCAGTTATTATCGCGGTTCGTGGAGAAGTTTGCTTTATCTTCGCACTATTGACTACGCCGACTCGTGGCGCACTAAGTTTCAATGGACTAATGCTTGTGAGCGTGGTTTCCGCCATCGGCGAGAGATCGACGACGCCTCGTTCTTACTCTTCCGCAGGTCCAGACGGCTATGTCGCGGTATTGTGACGCGCCGCATCGCTTGGATGTGTGTTGACGCAAGAGGCAAGGTTATATCATACGCATCCCGACAACTTAAGAAACATGAGAGGAACTACCCCACCCATGATTTGGAGTCGCGCGGTGATTCACGCCAAGATCCGGAGGCACTATTTGTATGGGTTCATGTGGATATTTATACAAACCACAAGAGCCTCCAGATATCTTCACTGCAGGAGCCGAACTTACGATAGAGACGGTGGTTAGAGCCGCCAAGGATTACGATGTCGACATCCCGTACTCACCCAGGAAGGCTAATGTCAGGCGTATGCCCTTAGTCGTAGGTCGACGGGAGTCTATCGATGTGCAGCCAGAGAGGAGGGCATGGTTCGCGATTTACATCGCTTAGCGAGCCTCGAGTCCGATTGATTGATTCTCGATACCCGCTGGGGTTCGAGTTCGAGAGGTTGCCGAGTCTTCCATCGCCGGCGAGGTGAAGAGGCAACAGCTTGAGGATCCGGTTTTGACGCGCATACCGCGATACGGCTCTTCGTGAGAGAAGGGTCCTTTGAGGTAGCACCACGGGTGCTAAGGTTCGAGGCAGGTTGTGTGTTCCAGATATCGCGTGACTTCGCAGTTGTGTTCTAGGGGAAGCACACAACGCGCTACTCTATCCATCCGGTCGACTAATATGTACCACGACCTCGACCGTGTATTGGTGAGATGGCTCAAGAGGACGTTGCAGTTGTTTGTGGCTCAAGGCCCGTGTTGTCGCAGTGAATGCAGAGCACCGCAGGCCCGGTGGTTTGTTGCGACGATAGAGATCCCGACCGAAGTGGGAGGTGATCAACATGGACTTTATCACAGATTACCTCGCACTCGCAGGAAGCATGATTCTATCTCGTTATCGCCGACAGTCGACGAAATCAGCCCACTTTCTTCCCGTCAGACGACTTTTTCTACCGAGGATTATGCCGCACTTTACATCCGAGAGATCGCCGATCGCATGAGTCCCTATTTCTATCATATCCGACAGAGGAGCCTGGGCCATGCCTAACTCGAGGTCTTTCCGTATGTCTGGGACGCAGTGAGCTCGAGCATCGTGATTCCATCCTCGCAGACTGACAGCAGAGCGCACTATCCGCACTCGAGGATATGCGAGCCCGTGTTATTGACTTCGTGGGTAGCCGGGAGGATCATTTGCCTCTAGTTGAGTTTGCGATAATAATAGCTACCACTCCAAAGATTCGGGCGCCATGCAGGCCTTGTATGGGAGGAAGTGCAGATCGCCGACAGGCTGGTTTGATGTAGGCGAGGTACGCTAGTGGGACCGCACTGACATACAACAGTGTGGATAAGGCGAAGCTTATCCAGAGCGTTATCGATAGCTCAGAGTCGATGTAAGTCATACGCAGATCATCGCCGTCGTGATCCGGAGTTCGAGGTTGATGATTGGGTTTTCTGGTGTCACCCATGAAAGGTGATGAGATTCGAAGAAAGGGAAACTCACCAAGGTACATCGGGTCGACGATTGTCCGCAGGTAGGCAAGGTTGCCTATGAGTTGATCCGCCGTCCGATCTCGAGGCAAAGCATCCGGTTTTTCATGTTTCTACGCCGAGGAGATGTATTGGGATCCATCTAGGTACACCCGATTGACGATGTCTAGGTGACCGAGGGGTTATCGTATGAGGAGATTCCCATAGCGATAATCGATCGTCAGGTTAGGCGTCTGCGGACCAAGGATGTGGCTTCCGTCAAAGTCTTGTGGCGGAACGAGCTCAGGGAGGAGATGACGTGGGAAGCTGAGGAGGACATGAGGCATAAGTATCCTCACCTATTCCCCACACCTCCAGGTAACTCACTTTCCTACTTGTAAATTTTCATTGTCATATTTGCTTAAGTGCTGTATTGTGGCCATGTGTGACATTTGCAAACTGTTTAAGTTATGAGGAACTTTATCGTTATCTGTCTTGGGAAGGAACATTCGGGACGAATGTTTCTAAGGAGGGGAGAATGTTATACCCTGTATTTCCAGAGTATGTATGTGAGTACGTACGTACAAAAGTTTAGCCTTAGTTAGGCATAAGGAACGAAATTTGTGCACAACCCACGAAAAGAATCGTTTTCCGACGAAACGTCTTCCAAAGCTTGCGAAGGGAAAATTACGGCTGCGACATTTATATTTTTTGCGGATTTTTCCGAGAGATGAAATATTTTGGACCAACGAGAGGGTGACACTTCTCACCCTCAAGTGGACGACAAAGAGGGCATGGCTTGGCACGATTTTAAGGCCTAAACCATGGGTCAATGTTTGTGAGTGATTTGTGGAGTAGGGATAGGATGCACTTGTGCAAATCCACACCCTCCACTTGCCCTCCACTTGCCTTCATCTTAGCCCTTGAAAGCCCTATAAATACCCCCCTTGAGTTGAAGACTTCTTCATCCACAAATCATCTTCCAAGTCTTAAAAACTCCCTTCCCCCTCTAGAGAGCTTTCGTCCAAGCCTCACTTCCCCCCTCCCCTCTTGAGAGCTAAGCCAAAACACCCCTTCCCCTTTCCTAGTAGTCTCGCAAAGCCCCCGCCCCTTGGTAGAAAATACTCTCCAAGTATTGTTACTATCCCCAAAATACCCTAGCCGTGATATCTTATAGTATTCCAAAGTCACTCTATACTAAAAGCCCGTAAATACTATCTTATATCCATTAGTCACTAAACTAAACCCGGGAAATCTTCATAGTTGGTTGAAGTAGTAAGTAAGTTGTGTAGAAACTTCTAAGGGTTTCGGAGCGGATTGGAGCGCATAAATTAGAGCTAAACCTCGCTCAGATCGACTTATAACTTGGATAATTTTGGGCTTACTGAGGTAAATATCTTATCCTTCTATTGTAATAAGAGATTACATACTGTAGAAGCATAGAACTAAGTATAAGACTTATAGAAGGATGGTATTAAAAGAAGAGAATTGAACTGAATCACATCAAGAATATTAAAGAAGATTGAATCAGACTTTACATAGATCGTATTTACAAAGAGACTTCAGATAGTTTACCTGCAGTGAAGTCGCCCGATTTTCCGTAATAGAGGACCTTCGCTTAGAATGTCCTACAGAGTAGTCTAGACATTGATAGACGTATTTGACTATTATAGGTTGATACTCTGCGACATATTCGACTTGGCAGTGGAGTTCGCCGAGAAGGTATGTGATTCTTCCTATCCCTCGAGCATGATATTTTAAAATATATATATAGTACGATAGACGACGTGTTAATCGAACATGGTTTTACTTAACGCCTTTTGACTTGAGTCGAAATAATAAGAATCTTGAAGTATTTCAAAAGAATTATGAATCATTTTGAAAGAAGAGTAATACTTGGTTTTAAACAAAAGCTTAAGAGTTATACTAGCTTTACGGGAAGTTAGGTATAACGACTTAAGAAAGATAAAAGGAACGGTTTACTTATGTGTTTATAAAAGACTTGTATTGATTTGGAAGGTATAGTAAGATGGTTTGTCGAGTAGACATATTGTGATGCTACGTGTGTTAGTATCTTGTAACGCTTGTGTAAAAGGTTATTCTTATCAGGCTTATGTTGTTTAACGATAAGCCGCTATGTTAGTATTATATCACTCACCTCTTGACATGATATACCGGTTAAGCCGCCTCACGCGGGTATACCTCAGCAATTGCGGTGACTATGATTCGAGAATACCTCACGCGTCCAGGGACCTATGCGAGCTACGAGTTCCGTGTTAGCGCGCGTCCATGCGCTACGCGGTCTACGTGGCTACGCGGACTACGAGTCCAGGACGATGCCGGCGAGTAGCTACCTCGATGCGGGATTACCTCACGCGCTTAGATGGCCATGCGACTACGGAGTCCGTGATTAGGCATGCATAATGATACTATGGGCGATCGCCTTGCTTCGATCATTCGCAGCCTAGAAAAGACCTCATATAGCTTTACCTATTATTACTCTGTTTGTGATGTGGCACTAGGCGCGTTACATTGGTTGTTTCGCATATATTTGTAAAATTGGTTTTAAATGATATGATTTCATTTAAGTACTTTACGCTTTCACATACTTGGTACCAGTATCGACTCTCCTTCGGGCCGCGCTCATGCCGCAGGTGGAAAGCAGTGCTAGATCCGCATCCTCAGATCTTTGCTTTGGTGTCGTGAGCTCCATCTTCTCCTGAGGCTCGACTTTTGGTATGGTTCTCCTATTGTTGTAGATATATGTACATTCAGTATGGTGGGCCCCGTCCCGCCATAGTTATTCACTTTCTTAGAGGTCTCAGAGTCCTATTGTACACTGGAATGTAATCAGATTTTGGTTTATATATATACGCCGAAAGGCTTACTTTTCTCAGATAAACTGTGTCTCAATTTACATTTGTTTCACGTCTTGTTTTTATATTCCGCTGATTACTCTGATGTATGACTACTTGGGTGCCCGGGTAAGGCACCAGTCACGGGCCCCGGAACGGGTCGTGACAGGGAAAGAGTATTTTCAAGTCTTGGAAATTATTCTAAGTGTGAGATGATTTCATCCTACTAGTGTGATGATATAACACCACCAAGGGCTAGGATAAAAACATGTGTGTGGATGAGATTAGGGACAAGGGTGTGTGGGTCCCACAAGCCACTTGTCCACACAAATATCTCACTAATATATAGCACAAGACTTGTCCAACTTGTCATCTTTCTCGCCCAACATGGGCCCACTTGGGGTGACACGTGTTTCCCTCCTATTCGTCCAAAATATTTTCATCTCCCAAAAACATCCATAATGGCCAAAATCTCGAAAATAATGTTGGCCCCACAAAACCGTAAATTTCTCCTGTGGGCCCCACGTGACCAATTCTGGAAAATAAAATCCATAATTCTCTTATATTCCAAGAAGTCCAAATACCAAAATTGAGAATCCAATTCCCAATAATAAACCTTTTTCCTTCACGAGGTTCGAAATATTTTCCGTCGGAAACTCAAAATTTTCTTCCCTTTCGTACTTAGTGTTATAATCTTGAACGTACGTCCTCATATACATACTCTGGAACTACGGGGTGTAACATTCTTCCCCCCTTAGAAACATTCGTCCCGAATGTTCCTTCTAAGTCTCCATCTACACATGTGCCGGTATAGTCTTTACTATAATACTCACAAAACTAATTATGCCATGTATGGCCATAATATAACACACACGCAATACTTGAATCCAAGCCAACAAGGAATCACCTCTAACATGTATAACATCACTATTAGCTCCCACACATGGTCTAAAGGATACTCTCTTCGCACCTTCACTTCACATAACTAATCACTTCCATTCTTTTAACATATGCTCGCTTCTTTTCTTACTCGTCGTACCCTTTTCGTACACCCGAACTCTTTCTAGTACACGTACCACATTTCAGTCATCGCTTCAGTTTTCAAAACCTTGGAGTTACCACCTCCAAACTTGGTCATTACTAGCTTCAATTTCCTTTAAGGCCATTCTCGGCCTTCACGACTCGGTTCTGGTCGAACGCGTCTACGAACTCGTACAATGGTTACCTAGACTTGGGCCTTGCACCCTCGTGACCCTATCACCTAGCGGGACCACCTCAAACTTACCCCACTTCATTCCGGGTTGCGGGTTGACCCGCGATTGGTTCTCAACCCGACCCATTATCACACTAAATTCTCATTCCTGGTCCGGAACAAATCTCACTATTCAAGTCATGAAACCCTAGTGGTCTTCTTAGCTTAACTACCCACTTTCATTCCACACAACCCATGGAATTATCACACTAATATACCCCACGTATACTATGTACCTCGACCAAGATCAACCGTAAAATCTTTTACTCAAGACGACCTTGCATCTAAGGTCTCAACGGTTATCAACATTCTAAGGCTCACAATGTTACACCTCGTAGTTCCAGGACATGTTAATAATAACGTATGTAAGAACTCAAATGTTAAGAATTGAGACTAGTAAAAATTTATCGGAATTATGGAAATGTCGGGAAATGAAATATCATGACGAACTTAGGGTGACATACGTCACCCCCTTAGATGGTCATGGCCTAATAAGACCATGGGTGTTATGGTCATTTGACCAATGTTAAGATGATCAAGTCTTACTAGGACTTGAGCTTGATATTGTTGACTAAGTTCAAGGGCCACTTGGCTAGATTTTTAAGTGAATTGAATCCAAGCCACCCAATTGTTCTCATCTTGACCCTCCATTGTGTTATTTAAGCATACTAGTAGCACGACAAGGCTTCCATACTTAGTAAAATTTTCAAGAAAGTTTGTTCTTCACATATTGCTCTCGGGTTCATAGGGTTTGAAGGAGAAAAAAATTCCGTTTGTTGTTCAATAACCTCCACACTTTAAACCAAGGTTCCTAAGAGTATTGTAAGGGTATCTCAATAGAAAGATCCCGGAAAATTATCATTTTTGTATTAGTCGCAAGGTGAAAACCTAAGTCATTTTCCTAGGTTTGGTTTGGAAATTGAAGGAAAGTTGTTTGTGATCTTCTAAGGGCTTCAAGTGGCGGATTGGAGTGTCAAGGAGAGGCTCTAAGTTTCTAGGGAGCGACTTGATCTTGAAGTCGATTAAGGCTCGTTAAGGTAACAATCTTGTTCTCTTAAGTGTTATAAGATTACATATTGTGGTAGCCTTACATTTTAACTAGCATGAAGTATATGTATTAAAGATTGATAAGTGTTATATATATTGGAAGCCTAAATCCGAAATGACATTATTAGCCATTTGAAATTAAAATACAATTTGGTCGATAATTAGAATCACGATGTTACCTACTTGAAGATTGTAGTAGTTATAATCGATCGGCTTGATAACATGTTATACTAAACAACTTGGATTGAAAAGGAATTGGAAGGAAGACTTTGTGTTGTTGTGCCTCAAATTGCCGAAATGACATTGTATGTTGGACTAGTTTGATATAAATTGTGGGGCGGAATTTTACACGTCTTTTTAGGAATGTAATCCCCAATTGTTAACTACATTGTTGATCCTTAAATGTTGTTACACGCCGTAATTGCAAGAGGATGAGATGAGAACGTACGAAAGGAAATAAGATTCGAAGTTGGAAAAAAGAAAAAGAAAAATTGGCAGAATATTTTTGGACAGTTTTTCAGTCAACTTGGAAGCAGTATATTTCCTAGTATAATTGGGGTTTTTAGGTGTTTCAAAAGCCTAATATGAAGTTCATTGAGTCTAGTTTCCAACGCAACAAACCACTCGTCGATAGGACATCGGAGTAGAAATAATGGATGTTACAAGATCGGATGACATAACAGATGTGGTCAGCGCGGCACGGGCGCTAAAAGCCTGAAATTGGCAGGTCACGCGGATTTTTTGCGGAAATAGGGTAAAAATAGAAGATATTTGATGTAGAGGACCCCTGGGTGTGTGACAAGTGTCCCCCCAACTTGTGGATCAAGATAGAGGCTATATTATGACCAAGTCTTGCAAGACTTGGTCATTTGCAAGAATTCCTCCATAGAAATGTTCCTTCTCTTTCTCTAAAAGTTTATGAAACCCTAAGCCTAAAAGAGATTTTTTAGAAAGGCAACAAGAAGGAAATACGTTGGCAAGCTGGTAGGGGTTCTAGAGATGATATTTATGGAAGAAGAATTTCGGAAAGAGGGCTAAAGTGGGCAAGATTGTTGGACTATTTTGGGCTTATCAAGGTAACCACTTTGTCCTCTTAAGTGATTGAAGATTTCTTATTGTTGTAGTTATACATTTTAACAAGCATGAGATATATGTATTGTAGATTAATAAGTGTTATGGATATTAGAAGCCTAAAACCGAAATGACCTTGTTAGCCATTTGAAGTTGAAATACAAGTTGGTCGATAGTTAGAATCGTCACATGTTATCTAATCAAGATTGTAGTTGTTATAATAGATTGTGGCTATATAACATGTTAGACTAAACAACTTGATGGCAAAAGGAATTGGAAAAGAATTTACATTATTGTTGCATTGTAGCCATTTGGCATTGAAATGTTGGACTATTTGGATATTTATTGTGGGGCGGAATTTTACACGTCTTGTTAAGCGTGTACTCCCTTATTGTTAACTACTTTGTTGAGCCTTAAATGTGGCGTGTTAGGTTATTGAATTCGGCCTTGAAAAAGGTGGCAAAGTATGTAGAAACAAAGGAAGTGCTATCCGATTTTCCGTAGAATTTAGTAGCTTTGCACTTGGAATATTCTACGTTTGAAACTAGAAGTTAATAGACGACATGGTCATTATAGGTTGACATACTACGACGGCATAAGGTGTCACGACCTGCCCGGTTCGTGGATCGTGCCTTACCCGGGCACCCAAGTAGTCATACATCAGAGTAATCAGTGGAATATAAAAACAAGACATGAAACAGTTGTAAAAGGAAACACAGTTTATCTGAAGAAAAGCTTGCCTTTCGGCATATATACATATAACCCAAGTTTTGCAGTTACATCCCAATGTACAATAGACTACGCACTTCTAGGAATGTAAACAACTATATGACAGGGCCCCGCCATACCCTGATTGTACAAAACTAATTACAACAGGGAGAGCATACCCAACAGTAGAGCCTCCGGAGAAGATGGAGCTCCTGACACCAACGCAAAAGATCCTAAGGATGCGGATCTAGCACCTGCTTGCCCTTACCTGCGGCATGAACGCAGCCCCCGAAGGAGGTCAGTACAACAGGTACTAAGTATGTGAAACTGTAAAGTACTTAAATGAAAACGTATCATTTTAAAATCAATTTTGCAAGTATGTATGAAACAACCAAGGTAACCGCACATAGTGCCACATCATAAACAAGAGCAACAATAGGTAAATCAGAATGTGTCTTTTCTAGGTCGCGAATGATCGGCAGGCCACCGCCCGTAGTATCACCATGCAAGCCTAATCTCGACTCCGTGAGTCCGCATAGGCCACTCACATAGGCCCGCATAGGTATATAACCCCGCATCGAGGGTAGCTACTCCTCGCATCGCCCCGACTCGTAGTCCGCATGGCCACATGACCGCATGAGGTATAACCCCGCATCACTAACCCGAACTCCCGTAGCTCGCATAGGTCCTCGACCCGCATGAGGTATTCTCGAATCACGGTCCTGCATCACCCGAAGTCTACCCCGCATCGGAGGGCAGCTTAACCCCCGGTAATATGTCAAGAGGTGAGTGATATTGCACTAACATAACAGCTTATCGTTAAACAACATAAGCACAACAAGAATACTCTCTTATACAAACGTTACAAGACACTAACACACATAGCATCATATTATGTCTACTTATCAAACCATCTTATTATTCTTTTCACAAATCAATATAAGTCTGTTATAAACACATAGGCAACCTGCTTTTATCATGCTTAAGTGGTTATACCTAACTTCCCATAAAGCTAGTATAACTCTTAAGCTTCTTTTTAAAAACCAATTAGTTCTATTCTGTAAAAAAATGATTCATGAATCTTTTGAAATGCTTTCAGATCCTTATTATTCAGGCTTAAGTCGCGAGACATTGCCGTAAGTATTATTCAGGCTTAAGTCGAAAGACATTGCCGTAGTTATTATTCAGTTAACACATGTACATCTACCGTACTATATATTTTAAAAAAAATATCATGCTTTAGGAAGAATCACATACCTTCTCGGCGAAAACCACATGCCAAGTTGAATATGTCGCGCGCAGAGAATCAACCTATAATAGTCAGACACGTCTATCAACGTCTAGACTACTCAGAAATGGATTCTAAGCAGAGGGTCCTTTATTCTACGGAAAATCGGGCAGCACTTCCCTACCCGGTGAGCTACTCAAGTCTCATCAGAAAACAAATTCTAAGTAAGTATAGTTCAATTATTCTTCTTTTAAACCCTTCTACTGTGATAACAGTTCAATTCTATTCTACAATATTCTTCTAAGTATTTAATACTTATTCTTATACTACTACAATATATATTCTCTAATTCAAAAGAGGGTTAGGATTATTTACCTCGGTAAGCCCAATAATATCCTAGATAAAAGTCGCGCCTGAGCAAGGTTTAGCTCCTAAGTTGTACGCTCCGGTAGCTCCAAGAACCCTTAGAAGTTCTTCACAACTTCTACTAAGGACTAAGGGATTTGGGCTAGGGTGTTTTGGGCATTATAACAATACTAGAAGGCAACTTTCCTACCAAGGGAGGGGGGTAGGTTTCGGCTAGGCTAGGGGCTGAGGCCCTCGCCAAACTTTACTCTGGGGTGTTGGACGAAATGCTCACAAAGGGAGAGGAGAGGATTTTAGACTTGGAAAGTTTTTGTGGATGAAGAACTCTTCATCTCAAGAGGGGTATTTATAGGTCAAGGGATGGCCAACCAAGGGCCAAGATGGTGCCAAGTGCAAGACAAGTGTAGGGTGAGGATTAGGGCAAGTGTACCTAGCCAACTTGCACACAAAATATCCTACCAACTACTTGACAAAATAAGTCATCCAATCGGCCTCAATTCCGCCACAAGTCCACCAATGAGAGGGTGAAAAGTGTCGCCCTCTCGTTGGTCCAAAGTGTTTCGTCTCTCGGAAAAATCCGCAAAAATTAGAAATGGCATAGCCGGAATTTATCCTACGCGAGTCTTGTAAAACGTTTCGTCGGAAAACGATTCCTTGAGAGAGTTGTGCCCAAAAATGTGCTATGTCTAAACTTTAAGGCTAGTCTTTCGTACGTACGCCCTTTCGTACATACTCCGGAAATACGGGGTATAACATTCTCTCCTCCTTAGAAACATTCGTCCCGAATGTTCCTTCCCAAGAAAGTTAACGATAATATTCTTCATAACTTAAACAGTTGCAAATGCCACACACGGCCACAGAACAACACTTAGGAATAAACGATAACGAAAATTTACAAGTAGGAAAGTGAATTACCTGGAGGTGTGGGGAATAGGTGAGGATACTTCTGCCTCATGTCCTCCTCAGCTTCCCACGTCATCTCTCCTCGAGCCTGCTCCGCCACAAGACTTTGACTAAGCCACGCCCTTCGTCCGCAGACGCTAACTCGACGATCGATTATCGCTATGGAATCTCCTCATACGATAACCCTCACACCGACATCACAATCGGGTGTACCCTATATGGATCCCCGATACATCTCCTCAAGATAGATACGTGAAAAACCGATGCACCGCCTCCAGACGGACGGCAGATCCAACTCATAGGCAACCTTGCCTACCTCGCGACAATCGAAACGCCCAATGTACTTGGGCCGAAGTTTCCTTTCTTCCCGAATCTCATCACACCCTTCATGGGTGACACCTTTAGGAAAACCCAATCGTGAACTCGAACTCTAGATGCCGACGACGATGATCTGCGATATGACTTCGCTGACTCGAGTCACAAGAACCTCTCCCGGATAAGCTTCACCTTATCCATCGCTCGCCGCACCAAATCCGTCCTACTAATCGCACTCGCCCACATCGAACCAACCTATAGGCGACCGCACTTCCTCCCATACAAGGCCTCATAAGGCGCCATCCGAATCCGAGTGGTAGCTATTATTGTACGCAAACTCAACTAGAGGCAAATGATCCTCCCAACTACCCTCGGTCGATAACACGTGCTCGCAGATATCCTCAAGAGTCCGGATAGTGCGCCGCCCGTCCGTCTGCTGTGGATGGAATACGCATTTCGTGCTCACCGCCCCTAAACCTCTCTCGAAAGACCTCCAGTTAGCCGAAACCGGGCTCTCCGTCTCGATATGATCGAAATAGGGACTCCATGCAATAACGATCTCTGATGTAAAGTCCGCATAATCCTCACCAAAAGTCGCCCCGACGGAAGAAAGTGGGCTGATTTCACACCGCCGACGATAACCCATATAGAATCATGTCTCTCCGAGCGAGGTAATCCCGATGAAGTCCATGTTGATTACCTCCCACTTCCGTGTCGATCTCTATCGCCGCAACAAACCACCGTGCCTCTCGTGCTCTACCTTCACCGCCGACAACATGGGCACCGAGCTACGAACTCGCAACGCCCCTCTTCAAGCCATCCCACCAATACACGATCTAAGGTCGTGGTACATTTTGGTCGACTTCGACGGATAGAGTAACGCCGCACGTGCTTCCCAAGAACTGCCGCCAAGTCCTCAAACATCCGAACACACAACACGCCTCAAACCTTAGCACCCCATCGTGCTACTCAAAAGGATCCTTGCCTCACGAAGAGTCAGACACGATAACGTGTCAAAATCGATCCTCGAATCGCTGCTCTTCACCTCCTCGACGATGGAAGACTCGCAACCTCACGAACTCGAACCCCATCGCTATCGTAATCAATCAAACGGACACCAAGGCTCGCTAATCGATGCAAATCACGAACCATGTCCTCCTCTCTAGCCGCACATCCGATAGGCTCCCATCGACCTACGACTAAGAGCATCCGCCACAACATTGGCCTTCCTCGTGGTACAGATATCAACATCGTAATCCTTAAGCAACTCTAACCACCGCCTCGCCGTAAGTTCGCTCCTCTGGTCAAGATATACCGGAGGCTCTTGTGGTCCGTATAAATATCCACGAACCCCATACAAGTAGTGCCTCCGCATCTTCAAGGCGTGAATCACCGCCGCTAACTCCAAATCATGGGTGGGGTAGTTCTCTCGTGTTTCTTCACCGGGATGCATACGCTATAACCTTGCCCTGCTGCATCAACACACATCCCAACCCGATGCCCGACGCATCACAATACACAACATAACCGTCGACCTCCGGAAGAGTAAGAACGGGGCCGTCGCCTCTCTTTCAAAGAATCGAAACCCCGCCACAAGCATCACCATCAAACTTGGCCGCTTCGAGTCAGCCTAGTCAATGGTGCGTAGATAAGCAAACTTCTCCACGAACCGCCGATAATATCTCGCAAGGCCCGTAAAATCGCGAACCTCGTGGAGTAGTAGGTCTAGGCCAAGTCCCGATCGCTCGATCTTGCCAGATTCCACTGAATGCCATCACCCGGCAATATGCCCAAGAAAAGCCACCAAGTCAACCAAAACTAACATTTGGAAAACTTGGCGCACAATCGCTGGTCCCGAGAATCACAAGACAGCCTCAAATGATCCGCGTGCTCTCGCCCGAGCGAGAATAAACCAAGATATCATCAATGAACACTATCACAAACGTGTCCAAAAATGGTTTGAACACTCGGTTCATCAAATCCATGAATACCACGAGCATTGGTCAACCCAAAAGACATGACTCGAACTCATAATGCCCGCACGTCCGAATGCAAATCTAGGGACATCCACCTCTCGACTCGCACTGATGATAGCCCGATCGCAGATCAATCTTGAGAAACATCTCGCACTCGCAACCGGTCGAACAAATCATCAATCACAGGAAGGGGTATCTCGTTTAATGGTCACCTTGTTCACCGTAATCAACACACATGCGCAGCTGGCCCCGCCCTTCTTCTTCACGAACAATACCGGCGCTTCCTGTGGAGAAACACTAGGCCCGATGAAGCCTTTCTCCAAAGAAATCCCTAAGCTGATCCTTCAACTCTCTCAACTCGGCAGGTTCCATTCTGTATGGCAGAATGGAAATAGGCCGAGTGTCTGGCAAAATGTCTATACAAAACTCAATCTCCCTCTCAGGAGGGATACCCGGGAGGTCGTCTGGAAACACGTCTGGGAACTCTATGACTATCGAACTAATCAAAATCGCATCGCAGCCTCGAGATCAAACACCCGAACGATGGTAGATATACCCTTCGCACCATCTTCCTAGCCTCGAGGTAGGAAATAAACCTACCCTCGCGATACTGCTTCCTCCCACTCAACAACCGGCCTCAGAAATCGAACTGCATTACTCTCTCTGCAGTCTACATTGGCGTAAGAAGCTAGCCAATCCATCCCCATGATCACGTCGAAGTCAATCATCTCCAACTCTATCAAGTCGGCTAGGGTCCGACGATCAAATGGTCACAGACAAGCTCTATATACCCGCCGAGCTACCACCGAATCACCCACGCGTAGCTACTCGAAAGGGTCTATGGACTCGTGCTCTATCCCTATCCTACTAGCAACAAGGGAGATATATAGAATGAGTAGAACCCGGATCTATCAAAGCATACACATCAAACCTGAACCGATAAGGTACTGTGGACGACATCGTGAGGCCTCCCGATCCCGCTTACCGACAAAGCATAAATGCGATTCGAGGACACCGTCACGAATTCAACCCGCCCGTGATCGTGCCTTACCCCGCACCCTAGTGATACAACATCGAGTAATCACGAACATAAACAAGACATAAAAATATTAAGAAGTAAAGCGATGTCGGAGAAAACTTGCCTTACGGCATATATATAAATCAATTTTAAAACGAACAATTACATCCCATTACAACTCGCCACACAAAGATTACTGCACCTAAGAATGATACGACAACAATGGCGGGACAGGGCCCGCCATACCCGAATGTAAATACCTACAACGACGAGGACTATACCATCGATAAGCCTCCGAGAAACGGAGCTTCCCATACGCTGACCGTGACCCAGAACTAGGATCAACGATCGTGTACCTTAACTCGCGGCATGAACGCACTGCCCGAGGTCAGCATAACAGTACCAAGTATGTGAAATCAGAAGTACTTAAATGAAAACATATCATTTTAAAATCAGATTTGCAAGTATGTATGAAACAACCAAGGTAACCACACATAGTGCCATATCATAAACAAGAGCAACAATAGGTAAATCAGTGTGTCTTTTCTAGGTGCGAATGATCGGCAGGCCAATTGCGTAGTATCACCATGCAAGCCTAATCTCGACTCCGTAGTCCGCATAGGCCACTCATATAGGCGCATAGGCTATGTAACCCGCATCGAGGTAGCTACTCCTCGGCATCGCCCCGACTCGTAGTCCGCATGGCCACATGGACCGCATGAGGTATAACCCGCATCACTAACCCGAACTCCCGTAGTTCCGCATAGGTCCCTTGGACCCGCATGAGGTATTCTCGAATCATGGTCCTGCATCACCGAGTCTACCGCGACGGAGGCGACAACCCCGTGAATATGTCAAGAGGTGAGTGATATTATACTAACACAACAACTTATCGTTAAACAACATAAGCACAACAAGAATACTCTCTTACACAAACGTTACAAGACACTAACACACGTAGCATCCTAACATGTTTACTTATCAAATCAACAAGAAAGTATTACAAGGCTATCACAAACCAGCACAATCAAGTTATACACACAAGGTACATTCTAATATATGATTAACCAGGTCGGGTATCTATTCCCAAAGTACTTCATACATTATCTTTTAAAAGATACGTTACGTTTACAAAGTCACACAATACCCGTAGTATATGAAAATAGAGTGATTATCTTTTGAAGTAAATCAAAACACTTCTCTTAGAAATCAAGTAACAACATTCTTTTCCAAATGTTTCAAGTTTGCCTAATTTCAATTACTCAAGTTTCTCATTTTCGAAAGGTTTCGTAGTTCATAATTTTTAATCACTTAATGATATAATTCTCCCTTAAAAGCAATTTGAGAAACATATGTCTGATACGTGAGTAGGTTATTCTTGTTTATAACAATCTTATTTAAGCAGCCATGATCTAGGAAATGTAACATCATTTTGTCTCATCTTAGTTTTTATGCAGATGGAAGTTTCTACTGGTTTTAATAATACTTAATCACAAAACATTTCCTTTTATTAACGCAGTGGTTTGTCGATACATTACGATTTCGAACTCATTAAACATTCTTAGCCGTTATACCTAACTTCCCATAAAGCTAGTATAACTCTTAAGTTTTCAAAAACTAAGTATTACTCTTCTTTCAAAATGATTCAAAATCTTTTGAAATACTTCAAGTTCTTTATTATCACATAACCAAACGGATATAGTTCAAATCATTACCTTTTAAAAACCACAAGTATTTTCTTACCTACATAAAGTCGTTATAACTAACTTCCCATAAAGCGTTATAACACTTTATGTTTTAGACCAATCAAATACATTTAACACGTACGCGTCATCGCACTACATAGTTACACACATATCATGCTAGAAGAGATAGGAAGAGGTTCACATACCTCGCGACGATTATCGACTAATAGCAAAACGCCCAAGTACCTCAAACCGCCGCTACTCCTTAAGCCAAGTAGATCGCGCCACGCATAGTACTTCCACCTATAAGGCCACGCGCTTATTAACATTTAGGTCTCTTCGTAGAACATTCTACGTAAAAATTCGGCACCTCCCGCATGTGGCGTAAATCTCCTCCTCTAACGGGCTGCTACCAAGCCAACCGGGGTCCTACCTCTAACCGGACGTGCACAATTCTACCTCACATAAAAGCTACACAAGTCTACTGTAATACAGTCCTATTTAATTTCAGTTTAACACTCTACTTTCTAAAAGGTTTCTTATTTTTCAGGATTAATTCCAATGACATTGCCGATAACAACGTTCATTCTATATATAGTATACTTCAACTATATAATCTTACAACATGTAATTTCCAATTACAATGAAGGTCAATAGTGTTTACCTTGATAAGCCCAAAATTATCCAAGTTTAATGTCGATCCGAGCAAGGTTTAGCTCTACTCCGTGCGCTCCAACCCGCTCCAAACAACCCTTAGAAGTTCTAACCAATCTACTCACATACTTCAACTATCAATGAAGATTTCCTTAGGGTTTGGTTTTGTGGTGAGGGAAAGTATAATAGTATTTTCTGACTCTACGTAGAGGTAATTTTGGAAAGTACTACGAGGTATATGGGCTAAAGTATTTGGGCATTATAACAATACTTGGAGTATTTCTATACCAAAGGGGTATTTATACGAGACAACCATACAAGGTAAGGGGGTGTACCCTCGCCTTAGCACCCCTAGGAAGGGTGGGTACCTCTCGCCACAAGGCCCACAAAGGGGAGGGTGTTCTTGGACGAGAACACTACACTCAGAGGGGAGAAGGCTTTCAAGACTTGGAGATTTGTTGGAATGGATGAATAAGTCTTCAAAGGGGGGGGGGGGGGTACTTATAGGTCAAGTAATGGCCAACCAATGGCCAAGATGAAGACAAGTGTTAGACAAGTGTAGGGCTAGGATTTGGACATGTGTTTGTGGGCCCCACTTTCTCATCTACCACACAAAATATCTAGCCAAACATTGACCAAATGTTTAAGGCATGGAACATGAAAAAAACGTGCCAAAGGAAGCTCAACCAAACCGTCCACTTGAGGGACAGGTGTCACCTCTCGTTGGTCAAAATATTTCGTCTCTCGGAAAAATCCAAAAATTAGAAATGACATAGCGGATTTTTCCCTTCGCAAGTCTTGAAAAACGTTTCGTCGAAAAACGACTCTAACCGGGTGTTGTGCACAAAATAAATCGTCCAAGCCAACTTTAAAGTTCAAACTTTCTACGTACGTCCTTACGTACATACTCTGGAAATACGGGGTATAACATTCTCCCCTCCTTAGAAACATTCGTCCCGAATGTTCTTTCTAAGTCTCAAAACAAACATGCGCCAGTAGTCTTCACTACTATACTTATCTGAACAATCCTGCCACAACTGGCCACAACAACACCTGCGCAAAATACTTACATCCAAGTCCACGAGGAAACACCTCTAACATCACAAACGCTCCCATCCAAGGGTCTAAAATATAATTCCTTCGCACTTTCTCCATACAAAAGAAATGGTCACATCTCTGCTCGCAATACATGCTCGCTTCTCCCTTTACTCGTCGTGATACCACTTTTGTCACTTTGCCGCGAGGTTCTAGTGTCACTCCGGCGACCTAACAAATGGTACCTGGCTGTATGCGATCCCTGAGGCTGTCGTACACTCGAACTCTTACCACATTTCTGATACTGCTTCAGTTTCCAAATCTCGGGGTTACTATCTCCAATTGGGTCATCATTAACTGGGAACACTCTGAATGGATCTCCGATACTTTTCTGCATATAGCAACACGAAAGACCGGACGTACTGCCTCCTAAGTCGGACGGCAAAAGCTAACATATAGGCAACCTGGCCTACTCTGCACAAGATCTGTAAGGCCCAAAGTAACTCGGGCTAAGTTCCCTCTGTTTTCCAAAACTCGTCACACCCTATCCGGGGTGGTACCTTCAAGAAGACCGACCGTCAACCTGAACTCTAAGCGTCGTCGCCGATAATCCGCACGATTTCTCTGAGCTGCCAAAACCTCTTCTAGATAAGCTTCACCCTATCCACAGTCTGTTGGAACAAACCTGAACCAACTATCTGAACCTTGCCAACATCGAACCAATCGACCGGCAACTTACACTTCCGCCCCTACAAGGCTTCATAAGGAGACATCCGAACACTGAAATGGTAGCTAAAAACACTCCTTCAACAGGAGACAACAAACCTTGCAACGACCCCGAAATCAAACACCGGCGAGGCGAATGTGGTCCGAGACTCACGAGTTCCTAACCCGCACGGTATAACTTCCGAGAAAATGAAAATAGCCACAATATGGGCTTCATGCTGTCATAAGGTGAAGGTAGGCACCGTGCAGCCTTACAACCTTTACGATGTAACATCTCGCATAACCCTCTGTAAACGGTCTTGGTGAAAGACACGACGGTGACCATCGCCCGACCATCGTCGAACGCATCCACGAACTCGTACGCTGGTTAACTAGACTTGGGCCTAACACCCTCAAGACCCTACCACAAGGCGGGACCACCACAAACTGATCCCACCACCATACAGGCCGCGGGTTGACCCGCAACGTGGCCTCCCCCCGACCAAGCCGCAAGACACTAGCTCCCGATCCGAAAACTCTCACTAATCACATTACGAAAACCTAGCGGTCTTCTTAGCTCAACTACCCTCTTTCATTTCACACTACTAAGGGACTTATCCCACAACTATATCTCACGTGCACGATGCACTCCGATAAGGGTTAAACACACATGCAATCTTTCTCTCAAAATTGACTAGCCTCTAAGGTCTCCGTAAAAAGCTCTAAGGCTTACACTTTCCTATCCCCAATCTTTCGGTTAACTAACCATGATTTCTAATCACAATTTACCCTTATGTTATCTGAACATAACACTTAAGTCATACACGTCTCATCATACGTACTAATCTCAGAGGTTAAGGATATATCTATATCTCTTGCTTACCTCCCTTAGTCGTTCTAATCAAACTTGCCTGCAGGCGCATAGCTTGGAAGATGACGAACTACCCACCGATCCGAAGGCTAAGTCCTTCTACTAGGACATCCTTTCGACACATGGCCCGACGGCGCAGTAAAACAAGTACCAACTAAAAGACGACATTCCCGGGATGGCGCTGTCGCGTGGTGAACACCGAGAAAAATCGAATCCGGTGGTGGAACGCCGTGTAGCGTGAGCGGAAGCTGCGGAGTTCTAACCAACTCCTGCGTACCCGAACGTCCCGAACCACAGCGAGGACTACTGCTGCTTGGTGGATGTGCATATTTAATCTACTGGTGAGGCGATTTGCCTCGAAAGTTACCAAAGGACCTGTTGCTCGCCTCTTCGTCGCCGTTAACCGCCCGATCTCTACGTTTCTCGGCCTGCTGCGCATAAGCCCGTACACAGGCCATGCTCAAGCCTAACTGAAGAATTACTCTTGCACAACCCTCTCTTAGGTAGTCATCAAGACTCGCGGTACATCGGTATACTCTCTGGTAGCCAAATCCATAGCTAGTAACAGGGTCGCCTCTTTGAAATCTCTATTCTCTGTTCGGTGCCGTGGGCGAAGGTTCAAATATCATGGCGCGATGGAGCGCGCCGCCGTGCTAAACTCTGCTGAGGCTTAGTGACGTCGCAAAACTCCCCGAATGAAGCACCACCCCAGGTGATGATTGGGCCTGTGCCCACGTAACCCTCATGCACTACTCAGCCTCCGCCTTGCGCGCCTCCCAGGCGGGTTTGCCTACGCGGAGGCATAGCGGTAAGGGAAAGAAATATGTTAGAGGTCCAACTTACAATCACAACTCTAAGGCACGATCTCGAGTGAGAAGAATGAAACCAATCCTAAATATCCTATAGCCTCACGATTATTGGTGTGGTGCACACACGATAATCAAGACTCTTGGATCGATGCGTAGACACTTTCAGGATTAATCGCTCGATACCACTTTTGTCACGACCGAACCGGGCGTGGATCGTGCCTACCGGGCACCTAGTGATACAACATCAGTAATCAGCGGAACATAAAACAAGACATAAAAATATTAAGAAGTAAAGCGATGTCGGAGAAAACTTGCCTTACGGCATATATATAAATCAATTTTAAAACGACGATTTACATCCCATTACAACTCGCCTGGCAAGATTGCTACGGACCTAAGAATGATACGACAACAATGGCGGGGCGGGGCCCGCCATACCACGAATGTAAATACCTACAACGGCGGGGACTATACCACCGATAAGCCTCGGAGAAGCGGAGCTTCCATACTGTTGACGTGACCCGAGAACTAGGATCAACGGCGGTGTACCTCAACTGCGGCATGAACGCGGCCCGAGAGGTCGATCAACAGTACAGTATGTGAATCGTAAAGTACTTAAATGAAAACATATCATTTTAAAATCAGTTTTGCAAGTATGTATGAAAAAACCAAGGTAACAGCACATAGTGCCATATCATAAACAAGAGCAACAATAGGTCAACTGTAACAGGTCTTTACAAGGCTGCGAATGATCGAGCGAGGGCCAATTGCCCGTTGTATCACCATGCAAGCCTAATCACGGACTCCGTAGTCCGCATGGGCCACTCATATAGGCCCGCATAGGGTATGTAACCCCGTCGAGGTAGCTACTCCTCGGCGTCGTCACGGACTCGTAGTCCGCATGGCCACATAGACCGCGTGAGGTATAACCCGCATCACTAACACGGAACTCCGTAGTTCCGCATAGGTCCACGGACCCTCATGAGGTATTCTCTAATCATGGTCCCGCATCACTTTGAGTCTACCAGCGTGGAGGGCTTAACCCCGTGTAATATGTCAAGAGGTGAGTGATATTATACTAACACAACAACTTATCGTTAAACAACATAAGCACAACAATAATACTCTCTTACACAAAGCGTTACAAGACACTAACACACGTAGCATCCTAACATGTTTACTTATCAAATCAACAAGAAAGTATTACAAGGCTATCACAAACCGGCCTGATCAAGTTATACACACGAGGTACATTCTAATATATGATTAACCGGTCGGGTATCTATTCCCAAAGTACTTCATACATTATCTTTTAAAAGATACGTTCGTTTACAAAGTCACACAATACGTAGTATATGAAAATAGAGTGATTATCTTTTGAAGTAAATCAAAACACTTCTCTTCGTAAAATCAAGTAACAACATTCTTTTCCAAATATTTCAAGTTTGCCTAATTTCAATTACTCAAGTTTCTCATTTTGAAAGGTTTAAGTAGTTCATAATTTTTAATCACTTAATGATATAATTCTCCTTAAAAGCAATTTGAGAAATATATATACGATCGTGAGTAGGTTATTCTTGTTTATAACAATCTTATTTAAGCAGCCATGATCTAGGAAATGTAACATCATTTTGTCTCATCTTAGTTTTTATGCAGATGGAAGTTTCTACTGGTTTTAATAATACTTAATCTGTCAAAACATTTCCTTTTATTAACGCTGCAGTGGTTTGTCGATGCATTCGATTCCGAACTCAGTAAACATTATTAAGCCGTTATACCTAACTTCCCATAAAGCTAGTATAACTCTTAAGTTTTCAAAAACTAAGTATTACTCTTCTTTCAAAATGATTCAAAAATCTTTTGAAATACTTCAAGTTCTTTATTATCACATAACCAGCCAGATATAGTTCAAATCAGTTACCTTTTAAAAACCACAAGTATTTTCTTACCTACATAAAGCTGTTATAACCAACTTCTCATAAAGCCGTTATAACACTTTATGTTTTAGACAATCAAATACATTTAACACGTATGCGTCTATCGTACTACTGCGATTACACATATCATGCTAGAAGAGATAGAAAGAGGTTCACTTACCTCGCGACGAGTATCGACTAATAGCAAAACGCTCCAAGTACCTCAAACCGTCGGCTACTCCTTAAGCCAAGTAGATCGCGCCACGTATAGTACTTCCACTATAAGGCCACAAGGCGCTTATTAACATTTAGATCTCTTCGCAGAACATTCTACAGAAAATTGGCGACTCCCCCACATGACGGCGTAAATCTCTCCTCTACGGGGCCGACTACCAAGCCAGCGGGGTTATACGTCTAAACCGGACGTGCACAATTCTACCTCACGAAAAGCTACACAAGTCTCGTGTCTGATCTATGTAATTCTGATTCGGCCTCTTCTTTCGAAAAGGTTTCTTATTATTGGGCTTAAGTCAAAGACATTGCGATAACAACGTTCAGATTCTATATATAGTATACTTCAACTATATAATCTTACAACATGTAATTTCCAATTACAACGAAGGTCAATAGTGTTTACCTTGATAAGCCCAAAATTATCCAAGTTTAATGTCGATCCACGAGCAAGGTTTAGCTCACTCTGCTCATGCGCTCGACCCGCTCAAACAACCCTTAGAAGTTCTAACCAAGCTGCTACTCATATCATGACTATCGATGAAGATTTCCTTAGGGTTTGGTTTTGTGGTGAGGAAAGTATAATAGTATTTTCGGACTCTACGTAGAGGTAATTTTTGGAAAGTACTACGAGGTATATGGGCTAAAGTATTTGGGCATTATAACAATACTTGGAGAGTATTTCTATACCAAAAAGGGGGGTATTTATACGAGACAACCATACAAGGTAAGGGGGTGTACCCACCGACGCACCTAGGAAGGGGTGGGTACCTCTCGGCCATAAGGCCCAACAAAGGGGAGGGTGTTCTTGGGCGAGAACACTACACTCGAGAGGGGAGAAGGCTTTCAAGACTTGGAGATTTGTTGGAGTGGATGAATAAGTCTTGAAGGGGTATTTATAGGTCAAGTAATGGCCAACCAATGGCCAAGATGAAGACAAGTGTTAGGCAAGTGTAGGGCTAGGATTTGGACATGTGTTTGTGGGCCCCACTTTCTCATCTACCACATAAAAATATCTAGCCAAACATTGGCCAAATGTTTAAGGCATGGAACGTGAAAAAAGCGTGCCAAAGGCTCAACCAAACCGTCCACTTGAGGACAAGTGTCACCTCTCGTTGGTCCAAAATATTTCGTCTCTCGGAAAAATCCATAAAAATTAGAAATGACATAGCGGAATTTTCCCTTGAAGTCTTGAAAAAGCGTTTAGTCAACGACTCTAACCGGGTGTTGTGCACAAAATAAATCGTCCAAGCCAACTTTAAAGTTCAAACTTTCTACGTACGTCCTTACGTACATACTCTGGAAATACGGGGTATAACAACCGCTAGAACTGGGACCCGCTCCACGACCTCTGCCGCGACCTGCTGGTCCATGAGTACCTTGCCCTCCGGGGCGAGTAGCTGTCGGGGATGAAGAAGACCCGGCGAAAGAACCTATAGGCTGACCCCTACCATCGAGCCGCCCAGTGGACGGTTCCTCGCATAGTGACCTGCGGCCAATCGAAACAAGCTCCGTAGCACCTCGACTCGAAGTGGGATCTGCCGTCGGCCACCGGCGAGGGTGGTCCGTCGGCGATTACCTCTGCTCTTATGGGCGTCACAAGTCCTAGGGCCTGATGCGCCTCGAATATCTGGTGTCTTGAGGGCGGTGCGAGTGCTCACGGTGGCTGTGGTGCAAATCTAGGCTCTTGCTGGCGCCGCCACCACGATAGCCACCAAAAGACCTGCCGTCTGGTCTTAACCTGCTTTGCTGTCAACCCGTCGGTCTCTACGCTCGCCGCATCCAAGAGCATGAGCTGCGCATGCGGGTAATGTCCATACGGTGAAGAAACACCCGCGTGACTCTGCCATATAATCATCTAGCGGTGGCGTGGCGGTGCACCTATCGCTTCATCTGCTGCAATGGCCGGGACATATCGAGCGATGAATCAAACTCGACATTGTACTCCACGGCGGTCGTCCTCTCGCCTCGGTAAAAATCTATCGGCCCGCGCCTCGCCATCTGTGGAGGCAAGAAGTGAGTGAGAAAGCCTGCGAGAACTCATCCCAGTAGGCGGGGATCGTGCTCTCCCGGGATAACTCCCACGAATCAAACCAATCGGCTGCGGTATCACGCGACCTATGTGAACCAAAGATCACGGACTCGGTCTCGGCGCCCGATCACTCTCAAAATCCTCTGTGGTGGCGGATGAACCTGCGGATCATCCTCCGGCCTCGACCGTAAAACTCTGGCGGGCTCTGACTCGGAAGTCTCGTAGCCTCAAACTCTCGCCTCGAGTGAACCACGGTACGGCGGGGCTGGGGCCCGGCTGCCGCATCGGCTGTCCTCGTATGCGCCACGATCACGGCGATGGCGGGCCATCTCTGTAACCCATCTCATCTGCTCCGGTGTGGGAGGTGGAGGTGTAGGTGCTTGTGGTCTCATTCCGGCTGCTGCGTACTAAACCTCCTAGGGTCGCGGCGTCGTAGAACTGCCGTCTGGTATAGGCCCGGGCGAGCCTCGTGACTCTAGGTGTCCCACTAGCGGCTCCTCGCCTTGCCGCCTACGGGCGGGTTGCCTTACGTGGAGGCATAAGCATTCTGAGAAAAGGGATACGTTAGAAGGGTCGGACTTATAACACGGCTACAGGCACGATCTCGGAATGAAAGAATGGAAACCAATCCTAAATATCCTATAGCCTCACGATTATTGGTGTGGTGCACAACACCGATAATCGAACTACTAGATACGGTGCGTAGACACTTTCAGGATTAAGCGCTCGATACCACTTTTGTCACGACCGTTCGGGGCGTGGTAGTGCCTTACCCGCACCCAGTAGTCATACATCGAGTAATCGGCGGAATATAAAAACAAGACATGAAAGCGATTGTAAAAGGAAACAGTTTATACGAAGAAAAGCTTGCCTTTCGGCATATATACATATAACCCAAGTTTTGCGATTTACATCCCAATGTACAATAGGACTACAGACCTCTGGAATGTATAAAACTATGGCGGGACGGGGCCCGCCATACACACTATCTGCAAAACTAATTACAACGGGAGAGCATACCCAGCGGTAGAGCCTCCGAGAAGATGGAGCTCACGGCCAGCAAAGATCCTGGGATGCGGATCTAGCACTGCTTGCCGCCTTACTGCGGCGTGAGCGGCCCCGAAGGAGTCGATCTACAGTACTAAGTATGTGAAGCGTAAAGTACTTAAATGAAAGCGTATCATTTTAAAATCGGTTTTGCAAGTATGTATGAAACAACCAAGGTAACCGCGCATAGTGCCACATCATAAACAACAATAGGTAAAGCGAGGTCTTTTCTAGGCTGCGAATGATCGAGCGGGGCCAATTGCGTAGTATCACCATGCAAGCCTAATCACGGACTCCGTAGTCGCGTAGGCCACTCACGTAGGCCCGCATAGGGTATATAACCCCGCGTCGGTGCTACTCCTCGGCGTCGTCACGGACTCGTAGTCCGCATGGCCACATAGACCGCGTGAGGTATAACCCGCATCACTAACACGGAACTCCGTAGCTCCGCGTAGGTCCCTGGACCGCGTGAGGTATTCTCGAATCATGGTCCCGGACACTTTGAGTCTACCGCGTGGAGGCGACAACCCCGTGTAATATGTCAAGAGGTGAGTGATATTACACTAACATAACAGCTTATCGTTAAACAACATAAGCCTGACAAGAATACTCTCTTATACAAGCGTTACAAGACACTAACACACGTAGCATCATATTATGTCTACTTATCAAACCATCTTATTATTCTTTTCACAAATCAATATAAATCTGTTATAAACACATAGGCAAATGTTTCTTTTATCATGCTTAAGTGGTTATACCTAACTTCCCATAAAGCTAGTATAACTCTTAAGCACGTTTAAAAACCAATTAGTTCTCTTACATTAAAAATGATTGATAATCTTTTGAAATGCTTTGAGATCCTTATTATTCGGGCTTAAGTCGCGAGACATTGCGTAAGTATTATTCAGGCTTAAGTCGAAAGACATTGCCGTAGTTATTATTCAGTTAACACATGTACGTCTACCGTACTATATATTTTTAAGAAAATATCATGCTTTAGGAAGAATCACATACCTTCTCGGCGAAAACCACATGCCAAGTTGAATATGTCGCGCGCAGAGAATCAACCTATAATAGTCAGACACGTCTATCAACGTCTAGACTACTCTGCATGCGATTCTAGCGAGAGGGTCCTTTATTCTACGGAAAATCGGGCGTGACTTCCCTGCGGTGAGCTACTCGAGTCTCTTTGTGAAAGCAGTCTAAGTAAGTATAGTTCAATTATTCTTCTTTTAAACCCCTTCTTTGTGATAACAGTTCAATTCTATTCTACAATATTCTTCTAAGTATTTAATACTTATTCTTATACTACTACAGTATGTATTCTCTAATTCAAAAGAGGGTTAGGATTATTTACCTCGGTAAGCCCAATAATATCCTAGATAAAAGTCGCGCTTGAGCAAGGTTTAGCTCCTAAGTTATGCGCTCAGGTAGCTCGAGAACCCTTAGAAGTTCTTCACAACTACTAAGGACTAAGGGATTTGGGCTAGGGTGTTTTGGGCATTATAACAATACTAGAAGGCAACTTTCCTACCAAGGGAGGGGGGTAGGTTTCGGCTAGGCTAGGGGGGGGCCCTCGGCCAAACTTTACTCAAGGGGGGGGGGGGGTGTTGGACGAAATGCTCACAAAGGGAGAGGAGAGGATTTTAGACTTGGAAAGTTTTTGTGGATGAAGAACTCTTCATCTCAAGAGGGGTATTTATAGGTCAAGGGATGGCCAACCAAGGGCCAAGATGGTGCCAAGTGCAAGGCAAGTGTAGGGTGAGGATTAGGGCAAGTGTACCTAGCCAACTTGCACACAAAATATCCTACCAACTACTTGACAAAATAAGTCATCCAATCGGCCTCAATTCCGCCACAAGTCCACCAATGAGAGGGTAACAAGTGTCGCCCTCTCGTTGGTCCAAAGTGTTTCGTCTCTCGGAAAAATCCGCAAAAATTAGAAATGGCATAGCCGGAATTTATCCTACGCGAGTCTTGTAAAACGTTTCGTCGGAAAACGATTCCTTGAGAGAGTTGTGCCCAAAAACGTGCTATGTCTAAACTTTAAGGCTAGTCTTTCGTACGTACGCCCTTTCGTACATACTCCGGAAATACGGGGTATAACAAGTGGACTTGGCAAGTGGATTGAACCGAAGAGGTATGTGGAACTTTCTTATTTCTTGAGCATGATTAAGTTGTAAATGTATAGTACGGTAGACGTACAAGATTTTGACAATCTAGTCCATTTGATATCCTTGACTTATTTTAAGAATGTCTAAGTTGGTTGAGTTAGGGAATTAACTCACTTGTTTAAAAATATTAAGGATATCTTGGTTTCTAAAACTTAAGAGACTTTGAGTATTTTGAAGGTATTTTCGATACTTGTTTTGTTGGAAAATTTAAGTCTCTTAGTTATAAAGAAGAATGTAAGTATCTAAGGCATAAAGCTAGTATAACGGCTTTATGGGAAATTGGTTATAATAGCTTTATGGAAAGTTAAAAAGAGTGGTTTACTCTAAGTAATGTAAGTATGATAAATGACTTGAAATAATGAAAGACAAATTGATTTGAAGGAATCAATTGCTTAAGGTTTTTAAAGAAAGAAGTCACTTGATTTAAAAGCCTAAATGTATTTCTAAAAGGTATTGTGACTTGTCTTGAAAAGTAGTTATGACTTGATACTACAGTTATTAGTATCTTGAAAGTTTTATATGAAAAAGAGTCATTTTAAAAGAATAGAAGTACGTAGTACTTTGAGTTAAATTCCCGGATTTTATAATGACGTGTTAGTGCCTTAAGTAAACTAAAATGAGAGTGTATATGAATAAGACTAATAAGAAGTTAGGGGTATTTCTTAACTTGCTTATGTAATGTATGATAAGCCGGTAGTGCTTATGTTATATATGATAAGCCGGTAGTGCTTAAGTTATGTATGATAGCCGTATGTGCTAGTGATTTATTGTGCATTATGGGGTCATTCCCCGGGTTTGTGGCATTTGCATATTCCGTGGATTTTCTATCCATGATGCGAGGAATACCTCATCTTTGGTCGAAAGGGCTTATGCGGGTGAAATAGTCCCGTGCGGGCGGACCAGTCTATCTGAGAATACCTCATGCGGGTCTACCACGACCTATGCGGCGGATCTGATCTATGCGAGGAATACCTCATGCGGGTTCATACGACCCTTGCGGGTGAAATAGTCCCAGGAGTAGGATTACTTAATGATACTGCGGGCGGGTGGCCCTTCTTTGATCATGAGCCTCCTATTTTTATGCAGTAAAGTATACTCTTGTTTACTCTCATTGTTAGTAAGGCCTGATGTCTTTGTTATATGAGTTATCATACATGTCTCGATTTTATTTTAGACTTATGATTTCCTTCTGACTTTCAGTTTCACATATTTGGTACATGTTATCTTGACCTCCTCAGGGCTGCGTTAAATGCCGCAGTAGAGTATCTGATTGCGGATCCTCACTCTTAGGATTCTTGTTGGTGTTGAGAAGCTCCATTACTCGGAGGCTTATCCTTAATCTGAGATCCACTGGTATGGTCGGTCGTTGTACATTCGGGGTATGGCGGGGCCTGTCCTCCATAGTTGTTATTCTTAGAGGTTTGTAGTCACGATTGTGGTTTGGGTTTGCAAACAGATATGTCTTGTTTTAATTTTTGTATTATGTATATGTTACGAAAGCGGCATTATCGGCTAGCGGTTGATGTCTATTGTCTAAACATGATTTTTATTTTGGGAGTTGTGTATGTTCATTTGCTATTCTCGATGTATACACGAAGGGTGCCACAGTAGGGCACGATCATGACTTGAGTCGGGTCGTGACAAAAGTGGTATCGAAGCGATTAGTCCTCGGAAAGTGTCTATAGGCGTGTCTAGTAGAGTCTTGATTATCGGTGTGTTGTGCACCACATCTATAATAAGGAGGCTGCAGGACATTTAGGATTGATTTCCATTCTTCTCACTCTGAGATCGTGCGATATATCTGTGTTGTTAGGGTCATCTCTCCCTAACGAGTTATGTTGATTGCAGCTACGAGAAAGGCAGCAGTGACCCAGAAAGGATTATGTGGATTGCGTATCCAGATTGGTTGTAATTGTTGTATAGTTGGTATAATGAAGTACAACTATACAGATTTATGTATGAGGGTCATATATGTGTTACCTAGAATGATTCTAGATTACCAGAAATTGGCAAGGAATAAATAAATATCGGGAAGGTATGAAACAGTTTAATGAACTCTCATCAAGGTTTTACGTGCTAATTTGAGATAATTAGGTGATGATGAGTTATGCGAGAAGAAATGGACCCTTAAGAAGTTTAATTAAGGGACTTAATGGAAGACTATGTTAACAAATTAAGCTACGTGGTATGATTAAGAAAATGGTATGGATGATATCCGTATGGAGTAAGTATGGTTGTTGTGATCAAGACAACATGATTATAGTATTATGAGAAGTTAGTGTACCCGTTTATGGGGTGGGATCAGTTGATAGTAGTCATTCGTGGCGAGTCCGCGAGTACAAGCTTGAGTCTAGTTAATCATTTACGGGTTCGTGGGCGCATCCTACGGAACGAGGTTGTGAGGCGGAAATGACCTTATATTGTTTAACTTAGTAACTCCAAGATTGGAGGCCGGCTTTATTATGGAAGTTATATCGTAAGCTAGAATAAGTTTGGAAGTGCGGAAAAAATCTGGCCGTAAGGAAGTGAGCAACCAATTTTGATAGAAATAGAGCCTTAATCCATGAGAACATTTATATGTAAATACACCCGTGAGTGATGGGTGGTAGGCGGCGGGTGTATAATAATTGCCGGAGATGATCTGATCGTTGGACCACTATGATCCTAGCAAAATTATGATGACGTTGAGGTCATTATAGTCTGAGCTAGTTGGCCTCTTGTTATGCCAACGTGAACTCTGAAGAGAGATTGATTCGGTACGGTTTCGTGGCCGGTTATCAGTGGAAAGGAAGAGAAGTGGTGGTAACGATGAATTATCCTTCCTTCTTTGGCATCATTGTTTTTAATAAGTCTGTGTGACTTGTTCATTGAGAGTAAATTGGCCTTGAAAGTAAGTAATACTTGAATTTGAAGGAATTTATGTTAAGTGCCCTTGGAGGTACTTGGAGTTGGTTTGGTGTGGCGGTCGGGGCCCACGACCTTCGAATAATTTCAGGAAAATGTGCAAGGCAAGAATAAAATAAGTACAAGTCTTTGCGGCGGAAAAGGTGAGGAATCTTTGGTAGGTTTTGAAAATCTACGATTTTAAGGCGGTGCATGATGATTAGATATTCTGGGACGCGAGAGGACCGGTGATTAGGGTTGTGACTCGAGAAAGTTTATTTAAGGGAGAAGTTCTCTCCCACGTAGAAGCAGTTTCGTATTATGGGGTTATGTGTACCCATGTTGTTAGGCGAAGGATATGAGGCGGTAAGGTCTTGATATCGTCGTACCATAGGATTCTGATTTTAGATAACAGTAGGAAAAGTATTGTGTTGGGGTAATTAAGAGCAGCGTTACGAAATGGTGAGGAAGTGTCGTAAGGATAAAAATGCTTTGGTAATGCGCATATATGAAGCTATGCGATTATGAATCAAGATAGATGTCACGACCGAATCCGGGCCCATTGTGCCTTACCGGGCACCACTAGTGACACAACATCGAGTGTCAATGGAACATAAAGACAATACATGAAACCAATGTAATATGACGGTGAAATAAGAAAGCAGGCTAACCAAAAGCGGTTACCTTGTATATATATAAATAGCAATTTGAGCGATTTACAACCTGCACAAATTCTGCCCACAGCGATACTACGGACCTCTACGAATAATATGACAACAACGACGGGGCGGGGCCGTCATACCTGAATGTAGCTTTACAATCAACGAGGGGACTATACGAATAAGCCTCGGAGAAAGCGGAGCTTTCCCGAATCTTGGCGTGACCCTAAGGCGAGGATCACGGCGATGTAACTTTACTGCGGCATGAGCGCGGCCCCGAAGAAGTCGATCTGGCAAGTGCAGAGTATGTGAAATGAAATAAATCGTAAATGAAATCATAGTAGTCTATAAAGCGGGAGACATGTAAGATAACCGAACTACGATTCTGATAAATAAGCGATCGTATCAGTCGGGGACTCGCGCCACCGAAGTCATCCTCGTGCGTGGAGCTCGCCCATCACTTGGCGATCTAGGTACAAATCATGTGATACGTATAACGGTCTCGGCCCGTCTTATGGACCCGATATAAAGCGTGTGAAATACATTCCGGATGAGCCGGTAGTCGATGAAATACATTCGGATGAGCCGGTAGTCAAGTGAAATACATTCGGATGAGCCGTAATCAAGTGAAATACATTCGGATGAGCCGGTAATCAAGTGAAATACATTCGGATGACCGGTAATCAAGTGAAATACATTCGGATGAGCCGGTAATCAAGTGAAATACATTCGGATGAATCGGTAGTCGAGTGAAATACATTCCGGATGAGCCGGTAGTCGAGTAGAACACAATATTTGCACAACAAGGCTATCACCGTAACATGGTCACGTTTCATAACGACAAGCATAGGCAAGTTATACCTGACTCAAGGCACTTTCATTTTATGTCAAAGTGCGGATTTTAACCACTAAAGTACTACGTGCGTTAAATTCCTTTTAAGATCCATTTCTTTTACAAAGGTCACCCGATACCCGTAGTATAAAATTAGAGACTAACGTTGTTAAGTAAACCAAAATGCTTTCCTTTGTAAAATCAAGTAACAACCTTATTTTCCAAGCGTTGAGTTTGCCTAATTTCAAATGCTCAAGTTTCTCATTTTAGAAAGGGTTTAAGTAGTTCATAGTTTTAAATCCTTTAAAACATAATTCTCCTTTAAACGTTTTGAGAAACCTATGTCTTATAAGTGAGTAGGTTTGTCACACCAGTCGGGCGTGGTAGTGCCTTACCCGGGCACCTAGTGATACAACATCGAGAAAACCGTGGAAAATAAAACATGAGTCATGAAACAAGAGATATAATAATAAGCAGACTGACCAAAGCGGTTGCCTTGGTATATCATAAAACACGAGCAGTTTAATCCTTTCTGACCACACTTGCAGTCTTACTGGACCTCTAAGATTTACAACGACTATGGCGGGCGGGGCCGCCATACCACAGATGTACAGAACCTACAACTCGAGGAAACACATACCAAAAGATAAGCCTCGGGGCGGAGCTTCCCAATCTGTTGGCGTGATCCTATGGCGAGGATCACGGCCGATGTACCTCTACTGCGGCGTGACGCGGCCGAAAGGTCGATGCCAATTACCAAGTATGTGAAAGCGTAAAATCAGTAAATGAAATCATACTAGTCTATATAAAGCGGGGAGACATGTATGATAACCAAACTCTGATTCGCGACATAAGCGATCATGTCGATCGAGGACTCGCGCCTCAGTCATCACTCAAATATAACTATGGGTCTCGCGCCCACAACATAAATCGTGTTCGCATCGTGGTGCGTGCCGGAATTCTGCATCGGTGTAGACATGTCCGTGATGCAACAATAATACCAATGCCCGTGGCGTACCCCGGAATTCTACCTCGGTGTGAACGCGTCCGTGTGACATTAATAACAATATCTTGGGTGATCAACCTGCGCGTAGCCACGTGCCCCGAATTCTACCTCGGTGTAGACATGTCCATGTAACCACAATAAGGCGATAATCAAAATGGAAACATACGTGGAATTCTCCGTCATTGCCCGGCACGTCGAGTAAGTTCTCGACAAGTCAATGCATACTGTCGAGGCAGCGGTAACACAATACAACACTTGCACAAAGGCTATCATCATGAGCATAGGCAAGTTTCACACAACTCAAAGTACTTTCACATAAGTCACACAATGCGTAGTATAAAAATCGTGACTATCTTTTTAAGTAAACAAGACACTTCCCTTTTGTAAAATCAAGTAACAACATTATTTTCCAAGCGTTCAAGTTTGCCTAATTTCAAATGCTCAAGTCACTTATTTTGGAAAGGTTTCATAACTCATAGTCTTAATCTCTTTTAAAACAATTGAGTAACATATGTCATATATGTGAGTAGTTTATTCTTGTTTATAACGATCTTATTACTGACCATGATCTAGAAAATGTAATATCATTTTGTCTCATCTTAACACATGCGGATGGAGGATTACTGGTTTTAATACAACGTCATTATTCAATACATTTTCCTTTATTAGCAGCTGCGTGATGCAGCCGATGCGTTACGATTCGAAATCGGTAAAACATTATCCGCTTTAAAAACCAAGTACTCATTACTCACGAATGAGGTTTCACACAACATCCGTATTAAAACAAATAAGTTAAGTCTCTTAACTTCTAACATCGATAAACCATTTTCTTACCTACATAAAGCTATTATAACCAACTTCCCATAAAGCGGTTATAACATTTTATGTTTAAACCAAACAAATACACTTAGTACGTATGCGTCCACCGTCTTACATAGTTACACACGTATCATGCTAGAAGCAGATAGGAAGAGGTTCACGTACCTCATGGCGGTATCGACGATAAGCAAAATGCTCCAAGTACTACTGACGCACTGGCCACTTTCCACTCGCCGAGTAGAATCGCTACTCTTAGTACTTTCACCTAAAAAGGTCTAGCGTCTATTAACTTCAAAACACAAGGTTCCATTTCTCTGAGAAAATTCGGACACCTCACACATGGCAGCGTAAATCTCTCTCTATCGAGGTAGGCTACCAAGCCAACCGAGGTTTACGTCTACGGGCGTGTACCATTACTACGCAACAATGCTACACAAGTCTCATGTCTGATCTATGTAATTACTGATTCGATTCTCTTCTTTAAATTGGGCTTAAGTCAAAAGACATTTGCGCACAAATAATGTTGATTCTATATATAGTATACCTCGACTATATATTCCTACTACATGTAATCTCGATTCTGATAAGGGACAAGAATATTTACCTCGACAAGCCCAAAATTATCCAAGTTATAATGTCGATCCTGAGCAAGGTTTAGCTCACTCATGCGCTCGTCCGCTCCAAACAACCGCCAGAAGTTCTAACCAACCTGCTCAAATACTTGACCAACTATGAAGATTTCCTTAGGGTTTCGGTTTGAGACTAAAAGGACAAAAGGTAGTATTTCCAGGGCTCTACGTATAGAGGTAACTTTTGGAATACAACAAGGTAAAGGCTAAGGTATTTTGGGCATTATAACAATACTCGGAGTATTTCTACAGAGGGGGTGTATTATACGAAACAACTAGGCTAGGGGTACCCAGCTAGCACCTGAGGGGAGGAGGCTCTCGGCCTGAGGCCACTCGAGGGGAGGAAGTCTTGGGGCGAGAACACTCGAAGGGAGGAGAGGGACTCGAGACTTGGAAGATTTTAGGAATGGATGAAGTCTTGAGCTTAGGGGTATTTATAGCAAAATCAAAGGCCAACGATGGCGAAGATCAAGCCATGTGCAAGGCAAGTGTAAGGCCAAGATCAAGCCAAGTGCACCTAGTCTACTCCTTAAAACCCTACATAAATATCTACCGAATATCTACCGTGACTTGCCCTTGATCGGCCAAGTGTCGCCCCACTTCTTCCGTTGTGAGGTGACACGTATCACCCTCCGTTGATCCAAAATGTTTCGTCTCTCGGAAAAATCCATAAAAATAAGAAAAGACATAGCGGAATTTTCCTGCATGAAGTTATGTAAAGCGTTTAGATCAACGACTCTAGGGTGTTGTGCACAAATGTCATTCGGCGAGCCACTAGGCGGGGTGACACGTGTCACCTCACTGTTGGCCCTCATAAAGCGTCTTAGAAAAATATCCACAATGGCCAAAATCTAGAAAACAAAGTGGGCCCCAAAGCAGTAAATTTCTCAGTGGGCCCAGTGACCATTCGAAAATAAAATTCCATAATTCTAATATAATCTAAGAAGCCCAAATTCCAAATCGGGAACTCGATTCCACTTGACGAACATTTTCCTTACAAAAAGCGGAAACTTTTTAGTGGAAGAATCACTCTTTCTTCCTTTCCAATTTTTACATGCGTGCTCTCAAATGCGTGCGTCCTCGCATACATACCCTGAGAATATGGGGTATAACAAGGTTATTCTTGTTTATAATCAATCTTATTAAGCATCCATGATCTAGGAAATGTCATTTTGTCTAAATCTTAGCTTACATGCGGATGGAAGTTTCTCTTGGTTTTAATAATACTTAATCTGTCAAAACATTTCCTTTTATTAGCAGCTGCGATGGTTTGTCGATACACGTTCGATTTCGAAATCGATAAAACATTCTTAAGCGTTATTACCCAACTTCCCGTAAAGCTAGTATAACTCTTAAGTTTTCAAAAACCAAGTATTACTTAACCTTTGAAATGATTCAAAAATCTTTTGAAATACTTCAAGTTCTTTATTAACACATAACAAGCGGTTATAGTTCAAATCGATTACCTTTTCAAAACCACAAGTATTTTCTTACCAACGTAAAATTATAACCAACTTCCCATAAAGCCGTTATAACACTTTATGTTTAAACAATCAAATACATTTAGCAACATGCGTCTAGTACTACATAGTTCACATATCATGCTAGAAGAGATAGGAAGAGGTTCACATACCTCGCGGCCAGTATCGACTAATAGCAAAAGCGCTCCAAGTACCTCCAATGTCGGCTACTCCTTAAGTCAAGTAGATCGCCACGCGTAATCTTGACCTATAAGGCCGCAGTGACATTAACATTTAGACCTCGTCGTAGAACATTCTACCGAAAATTCGGCACCTTCCCCCATGACGCGTAAATCTCCTCTCTGTCGAGGCGGCTATCGAAGCCAACCGGGGGTTCATACATCTAACAGGGCGTGCGCAATTCTACCTCGCGAAAAGCTACCTGAGTCTGCATGTCTGATCCTATGTAATTCTGATTCGATACTCTTCTTTCGAAAATGTTTCTTATATTGGGCTTAAGTCAAAAGACATTGCCGATAACAGCGTTCAGTTCTATATATAGTATACTTCAACTATATAGTCTAACAATCATGTAATTTCAATTACAATAGAGGACAGATATTTACCTCGATAAGCCCGTAATTATCAGTATAAAAGTCGATCTGGGTGTCGTTTAGCTCGACTCGTGCGCTCGACCCGCTCTAAACCACCTTAGAAGTTCTAACCAACTTCACTTATTACTCGACTAACCATGGAGATTTTCCTTAGGGTTTCGGTTTTGTGTGTGGAAGGGAAGTATAATAGTATTTACGGGTTTTTCGTATAGGTATAACCTTAGAATACTACAAGGTATATGGCTAAGGTAATTTGGGCATTATAACAATACTTTTGAGAGTATTTCTACCAGAGAGGGGTATTATACGAAGACAACTAGGCTGGGGTACGGCTAGCACCCGAGGAGAGGGGAGGCTCTACCGGCCTGAGGCCACCCGAGGGGAGGGGAAGGCTCTTGGGCGAGAACCACGAAGGAAGAGGAGGGATTTTAACACTTAGAAGATTTGTGGAAAGGATGAAGAATTCATCAAAGGGAGAGGGTATTTATAGCACAAGCCAAGGCGACCAATGGCGAGATCTAGCCAAGTGCATAGCAAGTGTAGGGCGAGATCCACCCGTGTGTCATAACCAACTAACACACAAAATATCCTACCAACTCCTTCTTGATTCGTCCAAACCAACCCGCCGCGCCAATGGGAGGTGCCAAGTGGCGCCCTCTTGTTGGCTGACACGTTCGTCTCTCGGAAAAATCCGTAAAAATTAAAAATGACATAGCGGAAATTCCCTACGAAAGTGTGGAAGCGTTTAGTCAACGACTCTAATCGGGTGTTGTGCACAAAAATAATTCGGCCAAGCCTAATTAAAAGTTTCAAATTTTCTACGTACGTCCTTACGTACATACTCTGGAAATACGGGGCATAACATTCTCCCCTCCTTAGAAACATTTGTCCCGAATGTTCCTTACAAATCTCGAAACAAGCGTGCGCGATATAGTCTTCACACTATACTTACGAGAACAAACACACGCCACGCGTAGCCGCGGAACCAACTGCGCAAAATGCTTACATCGAGTCACGAGAAACACCTCTAACATCACCAAAATGATACCACTTTTGTCACTTTGCACGAGGCGTTAACCTTACCGAGCGACCCGACAAATGATGCCGAGCTGCGTCACGATCACTTGAAGGCTATGCGTTCGAACTCTTACCACATTTACGATCTTGCTTGATATCCAAAACTCGAGTTACTATCCCTAGCGTGGTCATCGTCATTAGCGGGAACACTCTGGATGGATCTTGATACTTCCCGAACATAACAATCTGAAAAGGCCAGGACGTCTTGCCTCTCTAAGTCGGACGGCAGCTATGCTAACATATAGGAAACACGGCCTATTCTTCACATGAACTCAAAGGGCCCCAAGTAACTCGGGCTAAGTTCCTCTGTTTTCCAAAACTCGTCACACCCAGGGGTGGTACGCTTGAAAGGCCGGCCGTCGGCACGAACTCTAAGCGTCGTCGCCGATTATCGCCGCGATTTCTACGTGCGAGAACCTCTTCTAGACAAGCTTTACCTATCCACGATCTGCTTTGGAACAAGCTGAACCAACTATCTGAATCTTGCCAACATCAGACCAATCGGCCGTGACTTACACTTCCGCCCTCTGAGGCCTCGTAAGGCGACGTTCGGCGAAATGGTAGCTTAAACACTCCTCCACGGGAGACAACAATCCCACAACTACCTCACGAAATACACGGCTGGCAGAGGCGAATGCGATTTTGAGACTACTTTGAGTTCTTAACCTGCTTGGTAAAACTTCCGAAACCAAAACAGTAGTACCACAGGCTCCATATGCGCCATAAGGTGAAGGTAGGCGCCGTGCGACCTTACAACCTTTACGATGGTCAATCTTTGCAGAGTAAGCGGTCTTTGCTAGAAAACAAGGCGGTGACCTCCTCGGCCCGACTCTTGGTCGAATCGTCCACGAACTCGTCTGTTGGTTAACTAAACTTGGGCCTAACACCCTCGTGACCCTACCACTGGCGGGACCGCCGGTGACCCGCCGCAAACATGCAGCGGGTTGACCCGCAGCGCGGCTCGACCCGACCGCGGCGCTAAGCGCTAGCTCTCAGAAGGAAAACTCTCGCTAATCACGTTACGAAAACCTGGCGGTCTTCTTGGCTCAACTACCTCTTTCATTCCACTACTCGGGGACTTATCCAGTAAACATAGTTCACGTGCACTATGCACTCCTATAAGGGTCAAACATGAACACTACACCTTTACTCGAGATGGCCTTACCTCTAAGGTCTCTGCGTATAAAACTCTAAGGCTCACGCCTCTATCCCCCAAAATCTTACTCGGTTAACCAGCATGATTTCTAATCCCTACTAACACCTTTGTTATCGAGAACATAGCACTTAAGGTATACTCGCTTATCACACATACCGATCTACAGAGGTTAAGGATATATCTATATCTCTTCACTCCATTAGTCGTTCAAATCAAACACGCCCGTAGGCGCAGCTAAGGAAGATGACAAACTACCCACCGATCACGAAGGCTAAGTCCTCCGCGAGACACTCTTTCGACATCGGACCACGGCGGTCGCCGATGCAACAAGTACCCGACTAAAAAGCGACCTTCCACGGGATGGCGCTGCAGCTAATGAACAGAAAAAGCGAATCGGATGTTTGGAACGCCGTGTAATGGTGAGCGGAAGATGCGGAGCTCGACTAACCTGCGCATACCGAGCGTCACGAACCTGTGGAGGACCTTTACTGCGGTGGATGTGCATAATCTAATCTATTTGGTGAGGTGACTCGACTCAAAGTTACCAAGGACCTTGATGCTCGGCCTCTTACCAACGTCGCCGTTAACGCGTCGATCTCTGCGTTTCTCGGCTGCTGCGCATAAGCCCATACGAGCCATGCCCGAAGCCTAAGCGAAATACTTACTCTTGCACAACCTTACCGTTGATACTCGTCAAGACTCGCGATACGTCGGTATACTCTTTGGTAGCCGAATCCATAGCTAGTAATAGGGTCGCCTTTGCAATCTATATTCTGTTCCGGTCGTGGGCGAAGGTTCAAACATCATGGCGTAGTAGGAAGGCTGCGCGCGCCGTGCTAAACTCTGCTTTGGGGCTAGTGGCGTCGCGAGAACTCCCGAATGAAGCACCACCCGGTGATGATTGGGCTGTGCCCAGTAACCCTGCGTACTCTGCTCGCGACTCGCCGTGCCTTGCGCCTCTGGGCGGGTTGCCTACGGAGTCATAGCGGTAAGGGAAAGAAATCGTTAGAGGTCGACTTACAACCACGACTCTAAGGCACGATCTCGAGTGAGAAGAATAGAAACGATCCTAAATATCCTATAGCCTCACGATTATTGGTGTGGTGCGCGACAGATAATCGAACTGCTGAATCTGATGCATAGACACTTTCAGAGGATTAACTTCTGCGATACCACTTTTGTCACGACCCAATCCGGGCGCGGTGCCTTACCGGGCACCTAGTGACACAACATGTCAGTGTCAGGAACATAAAAACAATACATGAAACCAATGTAATATGACGGTGAAATAAGAAAGGCGGTAACCAAAAGCGGTTACCTTGGTATATATATAAATAGCAATTTGAGCGATTCTACAACCCTCTTACAAATTCTGCCTGCGATTACTCAGACCTCTACGAATAATATGACAACAACGGCGGGATAGGGCCGTCGTACCTGAATGTAGCACCTACAATCAGCGGGGACTATACGAATAAGCCTCGGAGAAGCGGAGCTTTCCCAAATCTTTGACTGACCCTAGGCGAGGATCACGGTGATGTAACTTTACATGCGGCATGAGCACCCGAAGGAGGTCGATCTGCAGTGCAGAGTATGTGAAGCGAAATAAATCTGTAAATAAAATCATAGTAGTCTATTTAAGCGGGAGACATGTAAGATAACCAAACTACGATTCTGATAAATAAGCGATCGTGTCAAGTCGGGGACTCGCGCCTCAAAGTCATCCTCGTGCGTGGAGCTCGCCGCCTTCTTGGCATTCTAGGTACAAATCATGTGATCGTATAACGAGTCTCGGCCCGTCTTATGGACCCGATATGAAAGCGTGTGGAATCATTCCGGATGAACGGTAGTCGATGAAATACATTCCGGATGAGCCGTGGTCGAGTGAAATACATTCGGATGAGCCGTGGTCGAGTGAAATACATTCCGGATGAGCCGTGTCGAGTGAAATACATTCCGGATGAGCCGGTAATCAAGTGAAATACATTCGGATGAGCCGGTAATCAAGTGAAATACATTCGGATGAGCCGTGTCGAGTGAAATACATTCGGATGAGCCGGTAGTCGAGTGAAATACATTCGGATGAGCCGGTAGTCGAGTAGAACACAATATTTGCACAACAAGGCTATCACACGTAACATGGTCACGTTTCATAACGACAAGCATAGGAAAGTTATACCTGACTCAAGGCACTTTTATTTTATGTCAAAGTGCGGATTTTAACCCTAAAGTACTCGTCGTTAAATTCCTTTTAAGATCCATTTCTTTTACAAAGGTCACGATACGTAGTATAAAATTAGAGACTAACATTGTTAAGTAAACCAAAATGCTTTCCTTTGTAAAATCAAGTAACAACCTTATTTTCCAAGCGTTGAGTTTGCCTAATTTCAAATGCTCAAGTTTCTCATTTTAGAAAGGGTTTAGTAGTTCATAGTTTTAAATCCTTTAAAACATAATTCTCCTTTAAGCGTTTTGAGAAACCTATGTCTTATAAGTGAGTAGGTTATTCTTGTTTATAATCAATCTTATTAAGCATCCATGATCTAGGAAATGTCATTTTGTCTCATCTTGGCTTACATGCGGATGGAAGTTTCTCTTGGTTTTAATAATACTTAATCTGTCAAAACATTTCCTTTTATTAGCTGCGATGGTTTGTCGATACATTACGATTTCGAAATCGATAAAACATTCTTAAGCGTTATTACTGACTTCCCATAAAGCTAGTATAACTCTTAAGTTTTCAAAACCAAGTATTACTTCTTCTTGAAATGATTCAAAAATCTTTTGAAATACTTCAAGTTCTTTACTAACACATAACAAGCGATTATAGTTCAAATCGATTACCTTTTCAAAACCACAAGTATTTTCTTACCAACGTAAAGTGTTATAACAACTTCCCATAAAGCGTTATAACACTTTATGTTTTAAACAATCAAATATATTTAGCACTTGTCGTCTGGTACTACATAGTTCACACATATCATGCTAGAAGAGATAGGAAGAGGTTCGCATACCTCGCGACAGTATCGACTAATAGCAAAAGCGCTCCAAGTACCTCAACCGTCGGCTACTCCTTAAGTCAAGTAGATCGCGCCACCGTGATCTTGACCTATAAGGCCACAAGTGCGCATTAACATTTAGACCTCGTCGTAGAACATTCTCTAGAAAATTGGCGACACCTTCCCACATGACGCGTAAATCTCTCCTCTCTATCGAGTGGCTATCGAGACAACCGGGGGTTCATATCTGACCAGGGCGTGCACAATTCTACCTCACGAGAAAAGCTACACAAGTCTCTGTCTGATCTATGTAATTCTGATTCGGTACTCTTCTTTGAAAAGGTTTCTTATATTGGGCTTAAGTCAAAAGACATTGCGATAACAGCGTTGATTCTATATAGTATACTTCAACTATATAGTCTAACAATCATGTAATTTCCAATTACAATAGAGGACAAGATATTTACCTCGATAAGCCCGTAATTATCAGTATAAAAGTCGATCTGGGTAATCGTTTAGCTCGACTCAGTGCGCTCGACCGCTCTAAACCACCCTTAGAAGTTCTAACCAACCTACTTATTACTCCAACTAACCATGGAGATTTTCCTTAGGGTTTCGGTTTTGTGTGGAAGGAAGTATAATAGTATTTACGGGTTTTTCGTATAGGTATAACCTTAGAATACTACAAGGTATATGGCTAAGGTAATTTGGGCATTATAACAATACTTTTGAGAGTATTTCTACCGAGAGGGGTATTATCACGAAGACAACTAGACTAGGGGTACCCATTGCACCCGAGGGAGAGGGAGGCTACCGACCTGAGGCCACCCGAGGGGAGGGAAGGCTCTTGGGCGAGAACCACGAAGGAAGAGGAGGATTTTAACACTTAGAAGATTTGTGGAAAGGATGAAGAATTCATCAAAGGGAGAGGGTATTTATAGCACAAGCCAAGGCCAACCAATGGCGAGATCTAGCCAAGTGCATAGCAAGTGTAGGGCGAGATCCACCCGTGTGTCGCAACGACTAACACGCAAAATATCCTACCAACTCCTTCTTCAATTCGTCCAAACCGACCCCTTACGTCGCCATGATGGGAGGGTGCCAAGTGGCGCCCTCTTGTTATTGACCACATTCGTCTCTCGGAAAAATCCGTAAAATTAAAAATGACATAGCGGAAATTCCCTACGAAGTGTGGAAGCGTTTAGTCGAAACGACTCTAATCGGGTGTTGTGCACAAAAATAATTCGGCCAAGCCTAATTAAAAGTTTCAAATTTTCTACGTACGTCCTTACGTACATACTCTGGAAATACGGGGCATAACAATAGAAATACTTTTGCTAATAATAAGCATAAGGTAAGGTTATGACCAGAATGATAAAAGAGAATACGACTATGGTTATGTAAGTTGCACGAGATATGATTACCCCAGACTAGTGTAAGACCATTAGTAGATAATGGGAAGTAAGAACACCTCGAGAAAAGGTGGTAGCATCTGTACTGACGAGAAAGATTGTAAGAAAATACGGAGGGGTAAGGGACCCCAAGACAACTTGAAATGACTTATAAAGGAAAGACGAGTAGACACTCGAACGGTAAGAAATTTTGACAAGTCTTTGGATTATTTAATACCATGAATGGAGGTTGAACACCTGACTATAGGCTCTGGCAGGAAAGGAAAATCGGGTTACTACTTGACGAGATCAAGGAAATCTCCCCCCCATAAATGGTGATTGACAGGAAGTCTTAGCCATGTGGAAAGCAAAGGGATCAAATCTAAGTTAGTGACCAAGTTGAGTTGCAACAGAGAAAGGGAAACAGGAACCATAATTGAGATTAAGGGTGCCCGAATATTTCGCGAGTTTGAGAAGGCTTCGATTATTGGAAAATAAGTTGACCACGACTACTGATTCTAACCCGCGAGAGACTAGGAGGTTAGGTTATTATGGTAATATTTTGAGTGTTTGGGTGGGTTGCGTCTTGTATGACACGCTAAGGTTAGAGCCTATGTTTTCCCGGCGGTTAGGGAAGTATGAAAGGAACTACGCTACTCACGATTTAGAGTAGGCGGCAGTTAATCGTATCTTGAAAATTTGGAGGCATTCCTTATATAGACTTCATGTGGATATTTGTGCAAGCCACAAGAGCCTCGATATATCTTGACGGTAGCTGAATTTGCGGCGAGGCGGTGGTTAGAGTTACTCGAGGATTGTGATATCGATATCTATACGCCCAGGAAGCGAGGCGATTCTGGATGCTCTTAGTCGTGGATTTATAGGTAGTGCGCGGATGGGCGCCGGATAAACGGGGCGTGGTCCGTGAGATTCATCGACTCTGGCGATGGGTTCGATTATTTGTTTCAAGGTGAATGAAGTTTGGATCAGAAGTTGCGAGTCTTCGCCGTCGAGGAGGTGAAGAAGCGACAATATGAGAATTCAGCATTAGTATGTGGTCGAATCGACTCTCAGAAGAGAAGAGCACATTGGAGTAGCAGGATGGGAGTCTTTGTGATCTGAGATGGATTGTGTGTACCCGATCTTTGCGAGGAATTGTCGGCGGAGTTTTAGGGGAGGCATGCAGTGCTTATTGCTCTAATTGTTCGGGGTCGACTAAGATGTATAGTGGCCTCAGATGTATGTATTGGTAAGATGGCCTGAAGAGGGACGTAGCAGAGTTTGTTGCTTAGTGTCCAAATTAGTAGCAAGTCAAGGTTGAGCACCAGAAGCCCAGTGGGCTATTACAGGTAATTGAGATCCCGACTTAGATATGGGAGGTAATTACAATGGATCTTGTTATAGGGTGGCATCGTACTCAGAGGAAGTGCGACTCCTTGGGGGTCATAGTAAACATGCTGACGAAACCAACTGTGTTCTTCCGGTTAGGACCACTTACTCGACTGAGGTTTATGCTATATTATAGCAGGGAGATTGTGAGACTTTACGGGGTTCCTACATTTATAATGTCAGACAGATGAGCTCAGTTTACGGCTGACTTCTGGAGGTTTTCCATGAGGTATTAGGGACACAGGTAAGTCTCAGTGTGGCATTCTACCCTCGGTGTGACGACGGCGAGGCGTCTTATCCGAGCACGAGGATAGGTGGCGGGCCTGTGTTCTTGATTTCAGAGATAACCGGGAGGGTTATTTGCCTCTTGTTGAGTTACGTACGATAACAGATACCCTTACAGTATTTCAAATGGCCCTGTATGAGGCCTTGTATGTAAGAAAGTGTAGATCTTCGGTTGGTTGGTTCGACGTGGCGAAATGCGATTATTTGGCGGACTTGATTGTGGGTTGTGGATAAAGCGAAACTTATCGGGAAAGATTATTAGCAAGATCGAGTCGATAAAAGCTTTATCACGGATAACCGGCGTCGACACTTGGAGTTGAGTTGGCGTTGTAGCATAAGTATTGTTATGTGGCGGTGTGGCAAGTGTGATTACATTGGTTGTAGTCGAGGACTATGCGATATCCGTTTAGATTGGACTCCGAAAGAACATTCGGGGACGAATGTTTCTAAGGGGGGAAGAATGTTACACCCCGTAATTCCAAGAGGATGAGATGAGAACGTACGAAAGGAAATAAGATTCGAAGTTGGAAAAAAGAAAAAACAATTGGCAGAATATTTTTGGACAGTTTTTCAGTAAACTTGGAAGAAGTATATCTCCTAGTATAATTGGGTTTTTAGGTGTTTCAAAAGCCTAATATGAAGTTCATTGAGTCTAGTTTCCAACGCAACAAACCTCTCGTCGATAGGACATCAGTGTAGAAAGTTATGGACATTACAAGATCGGTGACAGAGCAGAGCAGTCGGGCGCCAGGGCGAAAAGCACGAAATTATGCAGAAATTGCGTGACTGCGGCTGACTGCGGGGCATGCGCCGAGCAGGATTTTTGCGGAAATAGGGTAAAAATAGAAGATATTTGTTGTAGAGGACCCACAGGTGTGTGACAAGTGTCCCCAACTTGTGGATCAAGATAGAGGCTATATTATGACCAAGTCTTGCAAGACTTGGTCATTTGCAAGAATTCCTCCATAGAAATTTTCCTTCTCTTTCTCTAAAAGTTTATGAAACCCTAAGCCTAAAAGAGATTTTTTAGAAAGACAACAAGAAGGAAATACGTTGGCAAGCTTGTAGGGGGTTCGTAGAGATGATATTTGCGGGAAGAAGAATTTCGGAAAGAGGGCTAAAGTGGGCAAGATTGTTGGACTATTTTGGGCTTATCAAGGTAACCACTTTGTCCTCTTAAGTGATTGAATATTTCTTATTGTTGTAGTTATACATTTTAACAAGCATGAGATATATGTATTGGAGATTAATAAGTGTTATGGATATTAGAAGCCTAAAACCGAAATGACCTTGTTAGCCATTTGAAGTTGAAATACAAGTTGGTCGATAGTTAAAATCGTCACATGTTATCTAATTGAAGATTGTAGTTGTTATAATCGATTGTGGCTATATAACATGTTAGACTAAACAACTTGGATGGAAAAAGGAATTGGAAAAGACTTTACATTATTGTTGCATTGTAGCCATTTGGCATTGAAATGTTGGACTATTTGGATATTTATTGTGGGGCGGAATTTTACACGTCTTGTTAAGCGTGTAATCCCCTATTGTTAACTACTTTGTTGAGCCTTAAATGTGGCATGTTTGGTTACTGAATTCGGCCTTGAAAAAGGTGGCAAAGTATGTAGAAACAAAGGAAGTGCTGTCCGATTTTCCGTAGAATTTAGTAGCTTTGCACTTGGAATATTCTACGTTTGAAACTAGAAGTTAATAGACGTATTATGGTCATTATAGGTTGACATACTACGTACGACATAGTGGACTTGGCAAGTGGATTGAACCGAAGAGGTATGTGGAACTTTCTTATTTCTTGAGCATGATTAAGTTGTAAATGTATAGTACGGTACACGTACAAGATTTTGACAATCTAGTCCATTTGATATCCTTGGCTTATTTTAAGAATGTCCAAGTTGGTTGAGTTAGGGAATTAACTCACTTGTTTAAAAATATTAAGGATATTTTGGTTTCTAAAACTTAAGAGACTTTGAGTATTTTTAAAGTATTTTCGATACTTGTTTTGTTGGAAAATTTAAGTCTCTTAGTTATAAAGAAGAATGTAAGTATCTAAGGCATAAATCTAGTATAACGGCTTTATGGGAAGTTGGTTATAATAGCTTTATGGAAAGTTAAAAAGAGTGGTTAACTCTAAGTAATGTAAGTATGATAAATGTCTTGAAATAATGAAAGACAAATTGATTTGAAGGAATCAATTGCTTAAGGTTTTTAAAGAAAGAAGTCACTTGATTTAGAAGCCTACATATATATTTCTAAAAGGTATGGTGACTTGTCTTGAAAAGTAGTTATGACTTGATACTACGGTTATTAGTATCTTGGAAGTTTTATATGAAAACGAGTCATTTTAAAAGAATAGAAGTACCTAGTACTTTGAGTTAAATTCCCGGATTTTATAATGACATGTTAGTGCCTTAAGTAAACTAAAATGAGAGTGTATATGAATAAGACTAATAAGAAGTTAGGGGGATTTCTTAACTTGCTTATGTAATGTATGATAAGCCCGTAGTGCTTATGTTATGTATGATAAGCCGGTAGTGCTTATGTTATGTATGATAGCCGGATGTGCTAGTGATTTATTGTGCATTACGAGGTCATTCCCCGGGTTTGTGGCATTTGCATATTCCGTGGATTTGCTACCCATGATGCGAGGAATACCTCATGCGGGTCCGAAAGGGCTTATGCGGGTGAAATAGTCCCATGCGGGCGGACCGATCTATGCTGAGAATACCTCATGCGGTCTACCACGACTATGTGGCGGATCTGATCTATCGCGAGCAATACCTCATGCGGGTCCATACGACCCTTGCGGGTGAAATAGTCCCAGGAGTAGGATGCTTAATGATACTACGGGCGGGTGACCCTGCTTTGATCATGAGCCTCTTATTTTTATGCAGTAAAGTATACTCTTGTTTACTCTCATTGTTAGTAAGGCACAGTGTACTGTTATATGAGTTATCATACATGTCTCCAGTTTATTTTAGACTTATGATTTCACTACAGTACTTTCAGTTTCACATATTTGGTACATGTTGTACTGACCTCCTTCGGGGGGTTGCGTTCATGCCGCAGGTATAGTATACAGGTTGCGGATCCTCACTCTTAGGATCACTGTTCAGCTGTTGAGAAGCTCCATTACTCCGGAGGCTTATCCTTAGTACATATCCCTGGTATGGTCGGTCGTTGTACATTCAGGGGTATGGCGGGGCCTGTCCATACGGTTATTATTCTTAAGTGCAGTAGTCACAGTTGTGGTTTGGGTTTGCAAGAACAGATATGTACCATTTTAATCTTGTATTATGTATATGTTACGAAAGGTGGCCTTATCGGCTAGTCGGTTGATGTCTATTGTCTAAACATGATTTTTATTTTGGGAGTTGTGTATGTTCCACTGCTATTCTCTGATGTATATCTGAAAGGGGTGCCCAGGTAGGGCACCAGTCGTGGTCCCGGGGTCAGGTCGTGACAAATGTGGCGTGTTTGGTTATTGAATTCGGGCCTTGAAAAAGGTGGAAAAGTATGTAGAAACAAAGGAAGTGTTGTCCGATTTTCCGTAGAATTTAGTGACTTTGCACTTAGAATATTCTACGTTTGAAACTAGAAGCTAATAGACGTATTATGGTCATTATAGGTTGACATACTACGTACGGCATATTGGACATAGCAAGTGGATTGAACCGAAGAGGTATGTGGAACTTTCCTATCTCTTGAGCATGAATAATTGTAAATATATAGTACGGTAGACGTACGAGATTTTGACGAATCTAGTCCATTTGATATCCTTGGCTTATCTTAAGAATGTCCAAGTTGGTTGAGTTAGGGAATTAACTCACTTGTTTAAAAATATTAAGGATATCTTAGTTTCTAAAAGTTAAGAAACTTAAAGTATATGATACTTGTTTTGTTTGGAAAGTTTAAGTCTCTTGGTTATAAAGAAGAATGTAAGTATCTAAAGTATAAAGATAGTATAACGGCTTTATGGGAAGTTGGTTATAATAACTTTATGGAAATTTAAAAGAGTGGTTTACTCTAAGTAAGGTAAATAATGATAAACGACTTGAAAAGAGGAAAGACAAATTGATTTGAAGGCATCAATTGCTTAAAGTTTTAAAGTAAAAAGTCACTTGATTTAGAAGTCTTTAAATGTAGTCTAAAAGGTATTGTGACTTGTTTTGAAAAGTAGATATAACTTGATACTACGGTTATTAGTATCTTGGAAGTTTTATATGAAAAAGAGTCATTTTAAAAGAATAGAAGTACGTAGTACTTTGGGTTAAATTCCCGAATTTTATAATGACATGTTAGTGACTTAAGTAAACTAAAATGAGAGTGTATATGAACAAAGCTAATAAGAAGTTAGGGGATTTCTTAACTTGCTTGTGTTATGTATGATAAGCCGGCAGTTCTTATGTAATATATGATAGCCGGTTGTGCTAGGGATATATATTGTTCATTACGGGGTCATTCCCCGGGTTTGTGGCATTTGCATATTCCGTGGATTTGCTACCCATGATGCGAGGAATACCTCATGCGAGTCCGTAGGGCTTATGCGGGTGAAATAGTCCTATGCGGGGCGGACCAGTCCTATATGAAGAGATTACCTCATGCGGGTCCACACGACCTATGCAGGCGGATACAGTCTATGCGAGATGGTTACCTCATGCGGGTCCATACGGCCTATGCGCGTGAAATAGTCCCAGCTGTAGGATTGCTTAATGATACTACGGGCGGGTGACCCTACTTTGATCATGAGCCTCCTATTTTTATGCAGTAAAGTATACATTTGTTTACTCTCATTATTAGTAAGGCACAATGTACTGTAAATTGATTATCATACATGTCTCCAGCTTTATTTTAGACTTATGATGTAAATTGCAGTATTTTCCAGTTTTACATACTTGGTACATATTGTGTACTGACCCCCTTTCCTCGGGGGGCTGCGTTCATGCCACAGGTAGGGGTAATCAGGTGGTGGATCCTCATTCTTAGGATCACTGATCAGGTGTCAGAAGCTCCATTTCTCCGGAGGCTTGTCTTTTGGTACGGTTTTCCCTGATGTTTTAGATTTATGTACATTCAGGGGTATGGAGGGGCCCTATCCCACCACAGTTGTTATTCTTAGAGTTCTGTAGTCATATTTGTGGATTGGGTTTTAAGAACATAGATGTACTGATTTATTTTTGGTTTATGTATATTTTACGGAAGGTGGCCTTATCGGCTAGCCTGTTGATGTTTATTGTCTAAGTATTTATATGTGTTGTGTATGTTCCGCTGTTATTCTCTGATGTATACCTGAAAGGGGTGCCCAGGTAGGGCACCAGTCGCGGGCCCGGGGTCGGGTCGTGACACACAATCTCCATGTCCCCAAACTTACCTTTTATACTAACCAGGTTTTCTAAATCGCAATATACACAATACTACCCGTACATAACACTTAACATATAACCATCTTATCAACGCATACTAGTCTTTAGCATACTAGTCTTTAAAGGGTTAAAGATATGGCTGTAACTATTACTTCACTTTCCCTTCGTCGTTCTAATCGAAATCCTGCCCTGCAGGGCGCATAGCTAAAGAAGGTGATGAACCAGCCACTGATCCCAAAGGCTAAGTCTTAACATCCGCGCTACCTCTGGTCAGACAATTCTTCGCAAAATGGCCCTGCCGGCCGCAGGGAAAGAAAATTCCCCGAACACCATGACACTCCCCAGCATGGAACCTATCACAATGGCCACATCAAGGTAGGGGTGGTCTCATCTGACTAACATCCCTGTTCCCCTGAAAACCTGAAACCTTGGAGCCCTGACCTGCTCCTGAGTACCCCAGACGTCCTGAAGAAAGTGAAGGAGTACTCTGTACTGGCTGAAGTGTATATCTAACTCTTCTTTGAGGTATCGCCTCGAAAGTTACCAAAGGACCATCTTTGTCTTGGCCTCTTATCTTTGATCTCGGTCATTTAAATGCGACCTCTACGTTCCTCGGTCCACAATGCGTAAATCTGCGTGCGGAAATGTCCGTACGGTGAAGAGCTACTCTTGTACAACCCTACGCTAGATAATCATCAAGTCGTGATATATCGGTGCACTCATCCTCCGTATGCGCCACTAGAGTGGGGCATGCAGAGATAATGAGTCGAACTACATGTTGTACTCCGAACCGTCGCCCGTTACGTCTCGACATCCATCATAAAACTATCCACTCGGGCTCTCTCATGCGTGGAGGCAAGAAGTGGTTAAGCGCCTCGAGAACTTCGTCCCGACCAGTGAAACACATACTCCCCAGGGCGGTTCCGTAGATCAAACCGATTGGCTACAATATCCGCGGCCGATCTGAACCCGGTACCACCGACTCGGCCTCGAGGCCTTAATCACTCGCTGATCCATTTGTAGTCGAATAATGTCACGACCGATCCGGCGCGTGGCGGTGCCTTACGGGCACCAGTAGTCATACATCCAGTGTCGGCGGAATATAAAAACAAGACATGAAACAATTATAGAATGAAACAGTTTATCCATGAAAATATCGCCTTTCGGAAGTATATATACATAAAACTTGAACCCGACGATTACATCCTTACAAACCACCTTGCCAGCGGTACTCTGGACCTCTAGAGTTTTTATACAACATGGCGGGACGGGGCCCGCCATACCCCGAATGTATAAGTATACGATGTGAGGACTATACGAAAGATAAGCCTCGGAAAAAGCGGAGCTTCCCAATCTGTTGACGTGATCACATGGCGAGGATCAACAATGGTGTACCTCTGCGGCATGAGCGGCCCCGAAGGAGGTCGATTACAATTACCAAGTATGTGGCGAAAATCGTAAATGAAATCATAGTAGTCTATATAAAGCGAGAGACATGTATGATAAGCAAACTCTGATCCGCGATAAATAGCGATCATGTCAAGTCGGGGACTCGTGCCTCGAGTCATCACTCGAATATAACTATGGGTCTCGCGCCCATGACATCAATCATGCGTGGAATACCTTCCATTCGTCGGCGATCTATGATATAATAACACGAGTACATGAACACGAGTCCCGCTGTGTCATAAAGCCGTCTGAGGCAAATCTGAAGGCTAACTACCGGATACAAAGCGCGTCATCGTCAATGGCCGGCAAATGCGAAAGCCAACTACGGATACCAAAGCCGTACTAACAATACTATCCACCAAACCACGAAGGCGACCAGGCAATCTGGCCAACTACGGATACCAAAGCGTGTCACGTAGCGGCCGGCAATCTGAGGGCTAACTACGGATACCAAAGCGTAATCACGAGACCGCCACTAAAGCGAGCAGGCAATCTGAAGGCTAACTACGGATACCAAAGCCGAATCAGCCACGACCGGGGCAAATGCGAGCCGACTACGGATACCAAAGCGAATCGGTAAAACTTCATGGAGAGCTAGTCCGTGGAATAACACTATCAACGAAGCGTGCAGTGGAATCCTCGATCGCTGTAGTGCGTCGAGTAAGATCATAACAAATCAATGCCCTCCATTGAAAGGCGGTGGTATAGAAATACAATACTAGCACGACAAGGCTATCACACGCATGAACATAGGCAAGTTACACACAACTCGAGTACTTTCATTTTATGCCAAAGTCGGGTTTTAACCCCAGTACTACGTCATTAAATTCTTTTAAAAAATGTCCATTTCTTTTACAAAGGTCACCGATACCGTAGTATTAAAATAGAGGACTAACATTTTTAAGTAAACCAACACACTTTCCTTTTATTAAAATCAAGTAACAACATTCTTTTCCAAAGTTCAAGTTTGCCTAATTTCAAATATTCAAGTCTCTTATTTTGAAAGATTTCATAGTTCATAGTCTTAATCACTTAATAACGTAATCTCTTTTAAATCAATTTGAGTAACATATGCCTTACTTGTGAGTAGGTTAATCTTGTTTATAACAATCTTATTAAAGCGACCATGATCTAGGAAATGTAATACAATTTTGTCTATCTTAGCTTATGCGGATGGAGGTTTCTCTTGGTTTTAATATAATTACTTATTTGTCAATACATTTTCCTTTATTAGCAGCGATGGTTCGTTCGATACTTATTCTCATTTCGAAATCGATAAAACATTATTCTTTAAAACCAAGTACTCATTACTTACGAATGAGGTTTCACACTTTTAACAAAATTCATATCAATTCAATTAAGTCAAGTCTCTTATCTTTTAAGATCAAGTCTCTTAACTTCCAAAATCAATAAACCATTCTTTTATCTCTCTTAAGTCGTTATACCTAACTTCCCGTAAAGCTAGTATAGGCCATCTGGACTCGCCGTCCGCGTAGCCACAGACCGCGTGACCACGAGGCGCGAGCTAACACGGAACTCTCGTAGCTCGCATAGGCCATCTGGACTGCGTAAGGTATTCTCGAATCATAGGTCACTAGACACTTTGATTCTACCGCGTCGGAGCGACTTAACCGGAATCATGGTGATATAATATCATCATAACATCTTATCGTTAAACAACCTAAGCACGCAAGGAAAAACCCCTTTACACAAGCATCACAAGATGCTAACTCACGTAGCATCCTAACATGTTTACTTATCAAGTCACAAGAAAGTATTACAAGACTATCACAAATCAATACAATCGAGTTATTCACACGAGGTACTTTCTACATTATGATTAACGGTCGGGTATCTATTCCCAAAGTACTTCATACATTATCTTTTAAAAGATCGTTACGTTTACAAAGTCACACAATACGTAGTATATGAAAATAGAGTGATTATCTTTTGAAGTAAATCAAAACACTTCTCTTAAAATCAAGTAACGACATTCTTTTCCAAATGTTTGAGTTTGCCTAATTTCAAATGTTCACGTTTCTTATTTTAGAAAGGTTTTGTAGTTCATAATTTTAATCACTTAATGATATAATTCTCCTTTAAAGGCAATTTGAGAAACATATATATACGATCATTGAGTAGGTTATTCTTGTTTATAACAATCTTATTTAAGCGACCATGATCTAGGAAATGTAACATCATTTTGTCTCATCTTAGTTTCTATGCGGATGGAAGTTTCTCTGGTTTTACTAATACATTATTAGTCAAAACATTTCCCTTTATTAAGCCATTTCTTTGTGGTTTGTTCGATACTTATTCGATTTCAAATCGGTAAAACATTATTGCTTTTAAAATCAAGTACTCATTACTCGCGAATGAGGTTTTACAACATTTTAACAAAATGTTAATTACCAAGTAAAACAAGTTAAGTCTCTTATCTTTAAGATTAATCCTCTTAACTTTTAAAATCGATAAACCATTCTCTTTACCTCTCTTAAAGCGTTATACCTAACTTCCCGTAAAGCTAGTATAACTCTACTTTATTATCACACGTCAAGTCAGTTACCTTTTAAAACCACAAAGCATTTTACACGTATGCGTCTACCGTACTACATAGTTATACACATATCATGCTAGAAAGGGTAGGAAGAGGTTCACATACCTCGCGACGATTATCGACTAATAGCAAAGCGCTCCAGTACCTCAAGCGTCGGCTACTCCTTAAGCCAAGTAGATCGCGCCACGCATGGTACTTGACCTATAAGGCCACAAGGCGCTTATTAACATCTAGATCATATCGTAGAACATTCCACAGAAAATCGGCGACCTCCCCATGCGGCGTAAATCTCCTCCTCTAGCGGGTAGGCTACGAAGCCAACGGGGGTTATCGTCTAATCGGGCGTGCACAATTCTACCCGGAAAAGCTACGCAAGCCTCATGTCTGATCTATGTAATTCTGATTTAGCACTCTTCTTTACATTGGGCTTAAGTCGCGAGCATTGCGTAAGTATTATTCGAGCTTAAGTCAAAAGACATTGCCGCACAACTATGTTCCATTCTATATATAGTATACTTTAACTATATATTCAACAACATGTAATCTCGATTACAACGAAGGTCAAAAGTGTTTACCTCGATAAGCCCAAAATTATCCAAGTATAAAGTCGATCACAGGAATCGTTTAGCTCGACTCAGTGCGCTCGACCCGCTCTAAACCACCCTTAGAAGTTCTAACCAACCTACATACTACTCCGATTAACTATGGAGATTTTCCTTAGGGTTTCGGTTTTGTATTGACGGGAAGTATAATAGTATTACAGGGCTTTTAGTATCGATATAACCTTAGAATACTACAAGGTATCACGGCTAAGGTAATTTGGGTATAACAACAATACTTTTGAGAGTATTTCTACCAAGAGGGGGTATATATATGAGACAACAACAAAGGGGTGTATACCCCTCGGCTACCACTAGGGGTACTCTCGGCGAGGGGAGGGCTCTCGGCCAGGGGCCTCGCGAGGAGGACGAGTCACCCACTCCAAAGGGGGTGGAAGCTCTCAAGACTTTAGGAAAGTTTAGGAATGAATGAACAAGTCTTCCAAGGGGGGGGGGGGGGGTATTTATAGGACAAGCCAAGGCCAACCAATGGCCAAGATCATGCCAAGTGCATAGCAAGTGTAGGGCCAAGATTCACCCATGTGTCCTTAACCAACCAACACACAAATATCCTACCTAACCCTTGACAAAAATGGCCACACTTTCGGCCACCTTTACCGCCCACACTCCACCAATGAGAGGGTGCCAAGTGGCGCCCTCTTGTTGGTCCAACACGTTTCAACTCTCAGAAAAATCCGCAAAAATTAGAAATGACATAGCCAGAATTTACCCTACGCGAGTTGTGTAAAACATTTCGTCGAAAAACGACTCTAACCGGGTGTTGTGCACAAAAATAATTTCGGCCAAACACTTTAAGGCACAAACTTTTCTACGTACGTCCTTACGCACATACTCTGGAAATACGGGGTATAACAGGTCATATAAGTCTATCAAGGTCTAGACTACTCTGTAGAATAATTCTAGATACAAGATTCCTTATTCTATGGAAAAAATTGGCGACACTTTCCTGCAGCCAAACTACACAAGTCTCTGTAAATCTGATCCTATGTAAATCTGATTCGGTTCTCTTCTTTTATACCATCCTTATACACGTCTTATACTCATTTCTATACTACTACGGTATGTAATTTCCAATTCTGATAGAAGGACAATATATTTACCTCGAAAAGCCCAAAATTATCCAAGTTTAAAAGTCGATCTGAGCAAGGTTTAGCTCTATTCGAGCGCTCCAATTACTCCTAGAAACCCTTAGAAGTTCTACACAACTTCTACTTAATATGACCAACTATGAAGATTTTTCCCTGAGGTTTCGTTTAGTGACTAAAGGAAGTATAGTAGTATTTTTCGGGCTTTTAGTATAGAGGTAACTTTGAGAATACTACAAGGTATTTGGGCCAAGGTATTTTGGAATAGTAACAACACTTGGAAAATACTTTTCTACCATGGGGGGGTGTGTTTCGGCTAGCACATAAGGAGGGGGTTTAGTAGAAGAAACTAGGAAGGGGAGGTGTTAGGGGCGAGAGCTTATTGGGGAGAGGATTTTGCCTTGGAATTTATCAAGTGAGGATGAAGAATAAGTCTTGCACTTATGGGGTATTTATAGGAAACCAATGGCCAAGATCAAAGCAAGTGGAGGAGGAGATTTGGACAAGTGTGTGTGGGTCCCACTTATCCATCTACCCATGAAATATCTCACCAAACATTGACCAAATGTTTTAGGCCACAAAAATGAAAAAATGTGCACTCCATTCGTCCAACCCGCCCCTTGAGGTGACAAGTGTCGCCCTCTCGTTGGTCCAAAATATTTCATCTCTCGAAAAAATCCGTAAAATTATAAATGTCATAACCGTAATTTTCCCTTCGCAAAGTCAGGAAAGCGTTTCGGAAAACAATTCTTTTAAGCTAGTTGAGAACAAATTTCGTCCCTTATGCCTACTTAAGGCTTAAACTTTTGTCGTGCGCCCTCGCGTACATACTGCGGAAATCTGAGTATAACATTCTCCCTCGCCGAAACATTCGTCGAATGTTCCTTACCAGGCGGATAACGATAAAGTCCTCTTAACTTAAACAAGTTGCCAATGCCACGCTGGCCACGAGAATAACACGCGTGCAAATACTTAATCCAAGTCGGCGAGGAATCACTCCTACATCACAAAAGCTTCCACCTGGTCTAAAGGATACTCCTTCGCGTCTTCACTTCACAACAAAATGATCTCTTTTATTACGCTAACTCATGTTCGCTTCCTTTTCTTACTCGTCGTACCGCTTCTCGTACACACGAACTCTTTCTACTACACGTACCACACTTGATCGCTTAGTTTCCAAAACTTTGGAGTCACTACCTCGAACTTGGTCATCTTACTAGCCTCAATTTCCTTGAGGCCATTCAGGCCTTCACGATCCGATTCTGGTCGAACATATCCACGAACTCATCGATGGTTACCTAAACTGGGCCTAGCACCCTCGTGACCCTACCACCGTGGGTTCGCCTCGGTGACCCGCTGAACCGGGCTGCGGGTCGACGCGAATGGTCCTCGGCCGACCCATGTCGCGCCAAACTCTTGTTCCCGATCCGAACAATCTTACCTATTCAAGTCACGAAAGCTACCACTTTCATCTTACACAACCCATGGAATTATCCCACAATACATTTTTACGCATACAGTATTTTGACAAAGACTAAGCGTAAAATATTTTATTGAGCGACGCACATCTAAGGTCTCAGCGTGTAGTATCCTAAGGTTCATACCTTCTGTCCCCATACTTATCCTTTCAACTAACCATGTCTCTAAACCACAATATACACAACGCTATCATGCATAGTACTCGACATATAATCATCGTATCACGCATGCTAATCTCTAGAGGTTAAGGATATACGGAAAAAATAGGCGGTTGAAGGACCGCTAAGCTGAACTTCCACCGCGACCTCTGGTAGCTGCGGTATATGAACATCTGCCTAGCTATGGAAGGTGAGAAACATGGCCCGATCTCGTGATCTGTGCTATCCCACGGTGCTACCTGCAGTCGGACGATCTCTCGCCAAATGGCCTGTTGGCGCAAGCATAACAATCTCCCAAATTAGTCTGAAACTACGCCCTTATGAATTTTTCCCCTGGCCACCGAGACAAGGGTGGCCTCGTCAGCGAGCACTCCTACTCGCGAAAATCTGAAACACAGGAGCCACGACGCTCCGAATACCCGGCGTCTGAAGGCGCGGAGGACCGCTGCTCTGTCTTGGCGGAGGTACATAACTAACTTCTTCTTTGGCGGTCCGCCTCGAAAGTCACCAAAAGACCTGCTGTCACGGCCTCTTACGTTGATCCGGTCGTTCCGCCCGACCTCTCGCTCCTCACACCCAGTGCATAAGCTGCGTGCGGGCAATGTCCATGCGGTGAAGAGCTACACCGAACAAGCCTCTGCCAAGTAGTCGTGAGCCGGTGGCGTGGCGGTGCACTCTGTCCTCCATGTCGGCTACTAATGCGGGGACGTACCGAGCTAGTGAGCCAAACTCCATATTGTACTCCCGAACCGTACGCCCGTCCTGCCTCAATATCAAAAATCTGTCGGCCCGTGCCCTCCTCATCTGCGGAGGCAGGAAGTGGCGAAATGCCTCGAGAACTCGTCCCAAATAGTGGGCGCATGCTCCCCGGGACAGCTCCGCGAATCAAACGATCGGCTGCGGTATCACGCGATCGATGTGAACTAAGACCATTGACTCGGTCTCGAAGCCTTGATCACTCTCATGATCCGTTTATGGCTTCGGATGAACTCCTGCGGATCATCCTCGAGCCTCGATCCATAAAACAACGGCGGCTGCGACTCGAGAAAGTCTCGCAGTCTCAAACTATCCGCTCTAGGGTGAACTACGGGTACTACCGGTACCGGAATCGCTGCATCCAGCTTATCCTCGTGCCTTGCCACTATCCTGGCCAATAACTGGGCCATCTCTTTGTACCCCAACTCCTCTGCTCCGGTGTGGGGTGGAGGCTCAGTCTTGTGGTCTCAGTGCCACTGTTGTGGCTCTAAACTCTCTTTGAAATTGGCGGCGTCATAAAACTTCGCCGTCAAGCGCTATCTCGGTAATGGCCAGGGCTGCGCCTCGTACTCCTCTGTATCCTACTAGCGGCTTCCTCGGTGTCTTGCCCCGGGCCGGGTTGCACTGCGGAGGCATAGCGGTGAAAATAAAATCGTCGGAGGGTCGACTTATAACACAACTCTAAGGCACGATCTCAGAATGAGAAGAATGGAAACCAATCCTAAATGTCCTGCAACCTCCTGATTATAGATGTGGTGCACAACACATGGATAATCAAGACTCTACTAGACACGATGCAGACACTTTCAGAGATTAAGCGCTTTGATACCACTTTTGTCACGACCCAATCCGGGCGTGGTGGTGCCTACGGGCACCCAGTAGTCATACATCGAGTAATCGCGGAATATAAAAACAAGACATGAAACAATTATAGAATGAAACGGTTTATCCATGAAAATATCGCCTTTCGGCGTATATATACATAAAACTTGAACGACGATTACATCCTTACAAACCACACTTGGCGATTACTACGGACCTCTAGAGTTTTTATACAACATGACAGCGGGGCCGCCATTGTTATACCCGTATTTCCGAGTATATGCGTGAGGCGTGCGTATAATAATTTAAGCCTTAAGGATTGGCAAGGATCGAAATTTGGGCACAAGTGCGAAAGAATCGTTTTTCGGCGAAGCGTTTTACAAGACTTGCGAAGGAAAATTCGGCTATGTCATTTTTAATTTTTGCGGATTTTTAGAGGCGAAACATTTTGGACCAACGAGAGGGTGACATGTGTCACCATCACATTGGAAGGAATTGTGGGCGGTAATGGACGAAAGGGTGGGTCAAATTTGGTAGGATATTTGTGCAAGTTGGTGTGGTAGATGGATAAGGTACACATGGTTTAATCCTAGCCCTATATTTGCCTAACACTTGGATTGATCTTGGCCATTAGTTGGCCATTGCTTGACCTATAAATACCCCTCTAAGTTGAAGACTTTCTTCATCCAAACTTGAGCATTTTTCTAAGTCTCAAAATACTCCCTCCCTCTTGAGCTTTCGTCCGCCACACCCCCCTCCCCCCTTTGAGAGGCCCTCGGCCGAGAATACACCCCCCCTTGCCTAGTTGTTTCGTATAATACCCCCCCTTTGGTAGAGAAATACTCTCCAAGTATTGTTATAAGGCCAAAATACTCTAGCCCAAATACCTTGTAGTATTCCCAAGGTTACCTCTATACGAAAAGCCCGGAAAATACTATTATACTTCCTTTAGCCACTAAACGAAATCCTAAGGAAAACCTTCATAGTCGGTTGAAGTATTAAGTAGAAGTTGCGTAGAACTTCTAAGGGTTGTTTGGAGCGGGTTGGAGCGCCTAGAGTAGGAGCTAAACGTCGCTCAGGATCGACATTTATACTTGGATAATTTTGGGCTTATCGAGGTAAATAATCCTATCCTTCTAGTGTAATTGGAAATTACATACTGTAGTAGTATTGAAATGAATATAAGATTCATAGAAGAGAATTGAACTGTAATAGAAGGATATTACAGATTAAGACTTGAACTGAAATCGCATCAGAAGAATATTAAAGTAGAAGATTAAACCGTACTTACATAGGACCGTATTTACAGTAGACTAATAAACCTTTATTGGTTGAATGTTCTGCGAGTAGCATGAACTACTTGGAAGGTGGACAAGGTTAGCCGAGTTATGGCGAGTGGGCGTTTTGCTTATAGTCGATAATCGTCGCGAGGTATGTGATTCTTCCTATACTCTTGAGCATGATATTTTAAAGGAATATATATAGTGCGGTGAGCGTGCGTGTGGCAATGTCTTTTGACTTAAGCACGAATAATAAGAATCGGAAGTATTTTACAAGAATATATATATAGTGCGGTGAGCGTCGTGTGTTAACGAGCGTGGTTATGCAGCAATGTCTTTTGACTTAAGCACGAATAATAAGAATGCGGAAGTATTTTACGAATATATATATAGTCATGCGGGCGTGCGTGTGTTAACAGAACGTAGTTGTACGACAATGTCTTTTGACTTAAGCCTGAATAATAAGAATCTTGAAGTATTTCAAAAGAATTAAGGAACCTTTTTGAAAGAAGAGTAATACTTGGTTTTGAAAACATAAGAGTTATACTAGCTTTATGGGAAGTTAGGTATAACGTCTTAAGAGAGATAAAGAGAATGGTTTCTTGATTTTTAGAAGTTAAGAGACTTAATCTTAAAAGATAAGAGACTTGACTTAAGCGAATTTATATGAATTTTGTGTGAAACCTCATTCGTGAGTAATGAGTACTTGGTTTTAAAAGGAATAATGTTTTACTGATTTCAGAAATCAAAATAAGTATCGAACAAACCACTGCAGCGCTAATAAAGGAAAATGTATTGAATAATGAAGTATTATTAAAACCAGTAGAAACCTCCATCCGCATAGAAGCTAAGATGAGACAAAATGATATTACATTTTCTAGATCATGGCTGCTTTAATAAATGGTTATAAACAAGTATAAACTGCTCACACCTATGGCATATGTTACTCAATTGTTTTAAAAGGGATTAAGACATTGAACTATGAAACTTTTCTAAAATAAAGAGACTTGAGTAATTGAAATTAGGCAAACTGGAACTTTAGGGAAAAGAAAGGCATTGTTTTGTCTTAAATTGGTTTAAAACATAAAGTGTTATAACAGCTTTATGGGAAGTTAGTTATAACGACTTTATGAAAACAAAAGAAGGGTTTTATCATTGGTTTTAATGTGGTAACTTGGCTTTAAAAAGAGAAGTGTTTTGGTCAAAAAAAAAGAAGGCATGGTATTGCCTTAATTTGGTTTTAAAAAGGAAAGTATGAAAGTTGTTTTGGTTTACTTAAAAGATATAAGTCACTCTATTTTTTATACTAAGGGTATCGGGTGACTTTTATAAAAGGAATGTACCTCTTAAAAGAAATTTAACGTACGTAGTACTTTAGGGTTAAAACCCGGACTTTGACATAAAATAAAAGTACCTTGAGTCATGTATAACTTACATATGCTTGTTGTTGTGAAACTTGCCTATGTTTGCGTGTGGTAGCCTTGTCGTGCTAGCATTGTATTTCTATACCACCGCGTCTCTCAATGGAGGGCCGGCTGATTTGTTATGATATTACTTGGACGTCTGGCGGTGACGGAGAATTCCGCAGTGCGCTCATTGATAGTGTTATTCCATGGACTAGCTCTCCGTGAGGTTTCTTCTTTGTTGACGCCTTGGTACACGGTGGTGGCTTCGTACTTGCCTGTCTCGTGGTGATTCGGCCTTGGTACACGGTTGTTAGCCCTCGCACTTGCCCGTTCGGTGTAGTGATGAAGTCTCGTGATCTGACGCTTGGTACTGGTAGTTAGCCTCGCACTTGCCGATCGACTCGTGGCGACCCAGTATCACGGTAGTCGGCTTTCGTGCTTGCCGTGTCGACCGTGGTTTAGTTGTATTGTATTGTTAGTACGGCTTTGGCATCAGGTAGGACTTGGTGTTCAAGTGTACTTCTCGGTGTTATCATATCATAGACTGCCGGCAGTGAGGAAGATATTCCACGGGCATGATTGATGTTATGGGCGTGAGACCCATCGTTATATTTGAGTAATGACTTGGAGGGCGTGAGTCCCTGACTTGATATAACTGTTATATGTGTGTACTGTAGTTTGGTTATCATACATGTCTCATGCTTTATATAGACTATTATGATGTCATTTCTGATATTCTGATTTCACATACTTGGTACTGTTATCTTGACCTCCTTGAGGCTGCGTTCATGCATGGTAGAGGTAAATCGTCGGCTGTCGATCCCCGCTTATAGGATCACATTTCAGCGTGTTGGGAAGCTCCGTTCCTTCGGAGGCTTATCTTTGGTATGTTACCATGAGTCTGTAGGTTCTTGTACATTCAGGGGTATGGCGGGGCCCTGTCCCGTCATAGTTGTTGTAAAAATCTTAAGTGCATGCTTTGTTGTGGGCAGGGTTGTAAGGATTGTAGCTGTTCAAAGGTCGATATATATATAAATGCTGAAAGGCAACCGTTTTGGGTGGCCTATTTTCTTTCATCTTGATCTATATCTATTTATATGTTTAAGTTTTCTTTTCCACTGGTTTTTCTCTGATGTTGTATCACTAGGGTGCCCGGGGTAAGGCACGATCCGGGCAGGTTGGTCGTGAAAAAGTGGTATCGAAGCGATTAGTCCTCGGAAAGTGTCTCTGACCGTGTCTAGTAAGTGCTTGATTATCGATGTGTTGTGCACCACATCTATGTCCCGGGAGACTATAGGACATTTAGGATTAGTTTCCTTCTTCTCATTACGAGATCGTGCCTTAGAGGCATGTTGTAAGTTGGACCCTGCAGCGTATCTCGTTTTTACGATTATGCCTCGCGCCAAGGCAACCTGGGCCCGAGAAGGGCAAGGCGGCGAGAGGAGGCTGCGAGTAGAAGCGGCGATCTCTACAGAGACCACGATGCACGAGCCTCGGCCCGCGATGCAGGCGAGAGGATGAGTTACAAGAGTGGGCCCGATTAATGGCGGGGTTGTGGCGGACTTGAGGATAAGCTGGGCGCGGCGGTTCGATGCACCGATGGTTCACCTTAGATCGAGATAGTTTGAGGCTACGGGATTTTTACGAGTTGTAGGCGCGAGTTTTATGGGTCGAGGCGGAGGATGATCGCGAGTTCATCAAGCGATTCTGACGGATCGTAAGTGATCGAGGCATCGGAGAGCAGTCGGTGGTCCTAGGTTCGCATCGGCTGCGTGATCTGCGATCGGGTTTGATTCATGGGAGGCGTCGGGAGAGAATGCACTTCCGGTATATGGGGCGAGTTCTCGGGGCATTTTTGCACATTTCTTGCCTCGTATATGAGGCGCTCGGTAAAGCAATTTTTGGTGTTCTGGCGAGCAGGCGTGCGGTTCGGAGTACAATGTGGAGTTCGACTCATTGGCGATGCGTCCGCGTTAGTAGCTAGTATGGAGGATCGAGTGCACCGATATATTCTGAGGCTCGATGATTACCTAGCGAAAGTTGTTGGTGTAGCTCTTGGTAGGGCATGGACATTGCCGCGTGCGAGCTTATGCCACAGGATGTTAGGGCGGAGAAATCGGGAATGACGAATCGGCGAGAAGAGGGCGAGCAGCAGGTCCTTTGGTGACTTTCGAGGCGGACCGCCTCGGCCGAACTAGTTATGTACCTCTGCCCGGTCTGAGTGGTCCTCCATGACGCCGGGATATTCGGGGCGGTCGGGGCTCCCGGGTTTGATTTTCGGGGAGTAGGAGTGCTCGCGGATGAGAGTCGCCACTTGTCTCGGTGTGGCGTTGTGGAAAACTTCATAAGGGAGAGTGTCGTACTAACTTGGGAGATTGTTATTCTTGCGGCAGCGAGGCCATCGGCGAGACTGTCAGGCCGAGGGGTAGCTGGTAGGATAGCCTGACTCTGAGATCGATTGCGGGTTCTTCACCTTCCATAGCTAGCGGGATGTTCATACAGCGAGCGTAGCGCGAAGTCATGATGGAAGTTCCCAGTTTTAGAGGTCCTTTGAACCGCCTATTTTCAGGTATATCCTTAACCCTCTAGAGTTTTGTATGTTTTAATGTATGTTGATGTGTTTAGTGTTATGTTCGGATAGCTTTGTGCTAAAATGTGAGTTATAAGCCTAGTTAGTGAAAGAGGGTAAGCCTGGGGGTGAAAAATGATGAACCTTAGAATATTATAGTTGAGACCTTAGATGTAAGGCCGTCTTGAGTACAAGATTTTGCGGGTGATCTTTGTCAGAATGTATAAGTATACGTGGAGTAATTGTGGGAAAAATTCCTTGGGTGGTGTAAAATGAAGTGGTAGCTTTCATGACCTGTATAGGTAAGATTGTTCCGGATCGGGAAACAAGAGCTTGATGCGTTAAGTGGGTCGGGTTGGGGCCATGTTGCGGGACAACCCGCGGTCTGTTTCAAGGTAGGGTCAGCTCTGGGTGGTCCCGCCAGGTGGTAGGGTCACGAGGGTGCTAGGCCCAAGTTTAGATGACCATCGTATGAGTTCGTGGATATGTTCGACCAGAAGCGGATCGTGAAGGCCGAGAATGGCCTTAAGGAAGATTGAGGCTAGTAAGATGACCAAGTTTGGAGGTGGTGACTCCAAAGTTTTGGGAACTGAAGCGATGACTGAAGTGTGGTACGTATACTAGAAGAGTTCAAGTGTTCGAGAAGGGCACGACGAGTAAGGAAGGAAGAGAACGTGTGTTATTTCGTGGCCAGGTGTGGCGTTGGCAACTTGTTAGAGGAACTTTATCGTTATCCGTCTTGAGAAGGAACATTCGGGACGAATGTTTCTAAGGAGGGGAGAATGTTATACCCCGTATTTCCAGAGTATGTACGTGAGGGTGTACGTATAATAATTTAAGCCTTAAGGATTGGCAAGGATCGAAATTTGGGCACAAGTGCGAAAGAATCGTTTTTAAATGAAGCGTATTACAAGACTTGCGAAGGAAAAATTCGGCTATGTCATTTTTAATTTTTGCGGATTATTAGAGAGCGAAACATTTTGGACCAACGAGAGGGTGACATGTGTCACCCTGCATTGGAAAGGAATTGTGGGCGGTAATGGACGAAAGGGTGGGTCAAAGTTGGTAGGATATTTGTGCAAGTTGGTGTGGTAGATGGATAAGGTACACATGGTTTAATCCTAGCCCTAGACTTGCCTAACACTTGGATTGATCTTGGCCATTGGTTGGCCATTGCTTGACCTATAAATACCCCTCTAAGTTGAAGACTTTCTTCATCCAAACTTGAGCATTTTTCTAAGTCTCAAAATACTCCCTCCCTCTTGAGCTTTCGTCCGCCACACCCTCACCCCTTTGAGAGGCCTCGTGAGAATACACCCCCCCTTGCCTATTTGTTTCGTATAATACCCCCCCTTTGGTAGAGAAATACTCTCCAAGTATTGTTATAATGCCAAAATACTCTAGCCCAAATACCTTGTAGTATTCTCAAGGTTACCTCTTTACGAAAAGCCCGGAAAATACTATTATACTTCTTTTAGCCACTAAACGAAATCCTAAGGAAAACCTTCATAGTCGGTTGAAGTGTTAAGTAGAAGTTGCGTAGAACTTCTAAGGGTTGTTTGGAGCGGGTTGGAGCGCCCAGAGTAGGAGCTAAACGTCGCTCAGGATCGACATTTATACTTGGATAATTTTGGGCTTATCGAGGTAAATAATCCTATCCTTCCAATGTAATTGGAAATTAAAAACTGTAGTAGTATTGAAATGAATATAAGATTCATAGAAGAGAATTGAACTGTAATAGAAGGATAATACAGATTAAGACTTGAACTGAAATCGCATCAGAAGAATATTAAAGTAGAAGATTAAAGCGTACTTACATGGGGACCGTATTCTGATGAACTAATAAACCTTTATTGGTTGAATGTTCTGCGAGTAGCATGAACTACTTGGAAGGTGGACAAGGCTAGCGGGGTTATAGCCGTGGAGCGTTTTGCTTATAGTCGATAATCGTCGCGAGGTATGTGATTCTTCCTATACTCTTGAGCATGATATTTTAAAGGAATATATATAGTACGGTAGGCGTCGTGTGGCAATGTCTTTTGACTTAAGCTTTGAATAATAAGAATCGGAAGTATTTTACAAGAATATATATATAGTGCGATAGGCGTGCGTGTGTTAACGAGCGTGGTTGTGCGACAATGTCTTGACTTAAGCACGAATAATAAGAATGCGGAAGTATTTTACACGAATATATATATAGATGCGGTAGGCGTCGTGTGTTAACGAGCGTGGTTATGCAATGTCTTTTGACTTAAGCTTTGAATAATAAGAATCTTGAAGTATTTCAAAAGAATTAAGGAACCTTTTTGAAAGAAGAGTAATACTTGGTTTTGAAAACATAAGAGTTATACTAGCTTTATGGGAAGTTAGGTATAACGTCTTAAGAGAGATAAAGAGAATGGTTTACTGATTTTTAGAAGTTAAGAGACTTAATCTTAAAAGATAAGAGACTTGACTTAAGAATTTATATGAATTTTGTGTGAAACCTCATTCGTGAGTAATGAGTACTTGGTTTTAAAAGGAATAATGTTTCTTGATTTGGAAATCGAATAAGTATCGAACAAACCAACTGCAGCGCTAATAAAGGAAAATGTATTGAATAATGAAGTATTATTAAAACCAGTAGAAACCTCCATCCGCATAGAAGCTAAGATGAGACAAAATGATATTACATTTTCTAGATCATGGTTGCTTTAATAAATGGTTATAAACAAGTATAAACTGCTCACACCTATGGCATATGTTACTCAATTGTTTTAAAAGGGGTTAAAACATTGAACTATGAAACTTTTCTAAAATAAAGAGACTTGAGTAATTGAAATTAGGCAAACTGGAACTTTAGGGAAAAGAAAGGCATTGTTTTGTCTTAAATTGGTTTAAAACATAAAGTGTTATAACAGCTTTATGAGAAGTTAGTTATAACGACTTTATGAAAACAAAAAGAAGGGTTTTATCATTGGTTTTAATGTGGTAACTGTCACGACCCGACCCCGGGGCCGCGACTAGTACCCTTCCGGGGTACCCTGTCAGGTATATGTCAGAGAATAGCAGCGGAACATACATAAAACAAATCTGTATAAGGTAAACATCACTAGCAAGCCGATAAGGCCGCCTTTCATAAAATAACTTAACCGATAGTGAAACAGTACAACTTTATTCTTACAGCCCAAACCACAACCGTGACTACAGACCTCTAGGAATAACAACTGTGGCGGGACAGGGCCCCGCCATACCCCCTGAATGTACAAAAGTCTATAACCTCAGGGAATCATACCAAAAGACAAAGCCTCCGGAGGGATGGAGCTTTCCAGGAAATGAACAATGATCCTAAGAGTGCGGACCAAGCTCATTATCTCGACTGCGGCATGAGCGGCCGAAGGAGGTCGATCTACAACGGTACCAAGTGTGTGGCGAAAATCATAATGAAATCATAAGTGCGAAAATAAAAGGGGTCATGGATGAAATCAACTTACCTTTTCGTGCCTTACTAACAATGAGAGTAACAAGCATATGCATATAGTCTGCGTAAAAAATAGGAGGCTCGTGATCAAAACAAGGTCCTGGCGAAGTAGTATCGATAAGCAATCCTACTCACGGGACTATTTCACCGCGTGGGTCTCGTGAACCGCGTGAGGTATTCCTCGCATAATTTGTACCCGCGCGTGGGACTATTTCACCGCGTAAGCCCATGGGACTCGCGTGAGGTATTCCTCGCGTCGTGGGTAGCAAGTCCACGGGCAGGTGGTATAACGATCTTGGGGACTTACCGCCGGATATACTCTTACCACAGGCGGATGGTATAACGATCTTGGGGTGTACTCGCCGGATATACTCTTATCTTGGGCGGATGGTATAACGATCTTGGGGCTTGCCCGCCGGATATACTCTTATCTTTGGTGCGGATGGTATAACGATCTCGGATCGCCCGCCGGATATACTCTTTGCTGAAGCGGATGGTATGGCGATCTTGGGGCTGGCCCGCCGGACATACTCTTACAGAAGGAGGTGGTATGGCGATCTTGGGGCTTGCCCCTCGGACATACTCTTACTGCAGGTAGGTGGTATAACGATCTTGGGGCTTGCCCGCCGGATATACTCTTACCACTAGCTCAAGCGTTATCATATCATAATCATAAATAAGTTAAGAAACTTATAACTTCTTATTAGTCTTGTTCATATACCCTCTCATTTTAGTTAAGGCACTTAATCATATCTTTAATAAAAGAAAACCAGAATTTAACCCAAGTACTACATCTTCAACTCTTTCAAAAGTGACTCTTTTTCATGTATAAAACCTTTGGGCAATTGATGCCTTAAAATCAATTTGCCTTTCATAAATCAAATCATTTGTCCTTGCTTATCTTACTTAGAGTAAATCTCTTCTTGTTATCCTTTCATAAAGCTAATATAACTAACTTCCCATAAAGCCGTTATACTATCTTTATACTTTAGAAATTAAGACATTCTTATCCTGTCACAAGGCCGTTATAACTAACGTCCCATAAATCCGTTATAACTCCTTATAAACCATTTTGTTCTTTTACAAACCAAGAGACTTATACTTCGAACAATTCTACACAACTTCCAAAATACTTCAAGCCACTTATCTTTAGAATAATTCAATACTCAATACTTTCACACCAAGTACTCTATACTTTTGTAAAATCATACTTTTCCTTAACCAAGGGACTTATACTTCTCAAAGCGAAACAAGTCTTTATATATACTTAAACAAGTAAGAATACTAAATCTTGTCGTCTCAGTACTACATAGATACAAATACTCGTACTCGAAGGATAGGAAAGCTTCACATACCTTTTTGATCAATCCACTTGCTAAGTCAAACTCATGAAGTAATATGTCAACCTAAAATAACCATGATACGTTTATTAACCCCTAATTTCAATGTAGAATAATCTAAACTCAAAGCCACTAAATTCTATGGAAAATTGGGCAGCATTTCCTTTGTTTCTACTCACTTTGCCACCTTTCTCAAGGTAGAATTTATCATCCAAACACCACATTTAAGGTTCGACAATCCAACATTTTAAAGGGGATTACACACCCAAATACCAATTCTGCCCCATAAGTTTACAACAATTCACTTAACAATTCTAAGGTAGTTTTTAGGCTACAACATGCTCATAATCTCCTCTTAACCCATTTTCATATCCAAACCACATTTCTAGCATGCAATGATTCTAAGAGCATTATTCACTACCACAAGTTCTTTCTTCTTAACATGCAACACTATAAACTAAATCTAAAGGAAGAATCATTACCTTAAAGTTTTAGCCAAGCTTATTCCAACACATTGCTAGCCTTTCCTCCAAGAATACCACCACAATAACACTTTTAAGTTAGCCACCAACTTCCTTCTTGCCCTTAATTTCAGATTTTCCTTAGGCTAAGAATTTCTCTAGGGAGAAGGGGGAGCAATTTGAGAGAGAGAGAGAAGATGAAAGATAGAAAATGACCAAGTCTTGGTCAATATATGGCATGCAACAGAAAATCAGATGGGGAACACTTGTCACCCTCCCATGGTCTCTTATAAAACAAAAATCAGATTTTCTAAGTTTTTCGCCCAAATTTCCGCATCGGCGCGCAGCCCGCGCCAGCCATGGCGTGAACCTCATGACCTCTGAACTTTGGCGCGCGGCCACGCTGTCCCGGCGCGGCTGCAACTTCAGCGACCCCTCGGTACATTAGGCGCGCGGCCCGCACCGGCCGCGGCCATCGCCTTAGTCGAAACACGTTTCTGTCATTGCGCCGAACTTGCAACTCTCATAACTTGCTACTCCGGCGTCCTATCGGCGAGCGGTTGGTTGCGTTGGAATCCAGACTCAACGAACTACGCCCTAGGCCTTTGAAACGCCAGGAACTCTCAATGTACCGGGTCATAACCCGCCTCAAAGTTGACTAAAACCCGTCGGAACAATCCGTCAACCTATCCTTAAAAATTTTAAGTCTTACATACTTTGTGCACTCATCGTAGGGTCAGAACTACGGGGTATAACATTCCCCACTTAGAAACATTCGTCCCGAATGTTCCTTTGGAAACCAATCTACTATTCCTCGATACATCCTCGGACTTCACGCAATAGGACCTTCTTATGCCGCTTGTGACCGTAAGATATTGCACGCTCAATCATTCCTCATAACTCAAAGCGGAAAAGCGAATCAGCGTATGACCCATTACCACTTACTCGTTCACGGCCTAACGAATTGCGGTTCGTATCTACCAACTTATTCGGCGTAGGTACATAGTCTCGATATCCTGCATTCATAACACTAAATCATACAATAATCCTATCACACATACTAATCTCTAAAGGGTCAAAGATGTACACGTAACTATTGCTTCGCATTCTCGCGTCGTCCTAATCATGATCACCTTACTGCGCACGGCGCATAACAAAAGAAGCGATGAACGACCGCGATCGAAATTTGAATCTCTACGTCGCTATCACTGGTCGGACGGTTCCTCGCATAATGGCCTGCTGTCGCATGTATAGCAATTACCCAAACTACCACGACACTCCCCATAATGGGTCCTACCACATCGACTACAGAGGTGAGGTGGCCTCGTAGACTAACACCCCCTGCTCCGAAAACACGAACCACCGGGCCACGACTGCTCGAATCTCGAGCGTCACGAAGGCGTGGTGGAGTACTCCGTCTTGGTGAGGCGCATAACTAGCACGATCTTTGGCGGTCCGCCTTGAAAACGCCACGAGATCCTGCTATCACGGCCTCTTGGGTTGGCCTAAATCTAGTTGATCTGCCTCTCTGTCGCCGATCCGCAATGCGTATGCTGCGTCACGGCAATATCCGTCCACGGTGAAGAGCCACCCCCAGCATCACGATAATCATGTGACGGTCTAACCCCATCACATATCGATGAACCACATGCGCCGTATGGCAATTACTATGGTGTCTGCCATCGGCCAGGAGTCGAACTCGGTGTACTCACGATAGTCCTCCGTCTGTCTCGAGGTCAAGAACCTATCTCGCGGGCTCTCCTCCTCGGGAGGCAAGAAGTGGTCTAGGCGCCTCTGTGAACTCCTCCCAAACAGTGGAAGAGCATCCTCACCTCTCGTCGACATCCGTGACTCAAACAGTTCAGCGCAATATCGCGTAACGGTAGAAAGCTAACACTGGCGGACACCGTCTCAGGGCCCTAAGCACTGCGTGGTCCGTCGCACTGTCGAATAAACTCACGAGGATCCTCGCCGGACCTCGACCCATAGAACTCGGGTGGATCACAACTCAGAAAATCCCGAATCCTTAAACTGTCGGACCTAGGGTGAGCCCCCGGCCCCTGGCGGTGCTGCCCTGCCACAATGCTAGTCAACAACCTGATCTGCTCTCCGTAATCCCTATACTGCGCCTTTGGTGTGGCGGAGGCTCGGTGCGGACCCTCTGGAGCGGCTGCGCTCGGCTCCTCGAACCTGCCGGCGTGGTGAACTCGTGACCCGCTCTTACCTCGGGCATCGTGCGTGCCGAGTCTGGTAACTCTCTGCGTGCCACAGCGACTCCTGCTGCTTTGCCTTGCCAACGGGCTCTGGTCGCCTTCAGTGGAGGCATAAGCATTACACAAGGATAGGTCGGAGAGGACTCGACCTATTATGGCGACTCTGCTTGCGATCTTAAAGAGAAGGATGGAAACCAATCCTAAATGTCATGCGACCTCACGATTATAGATGTGGTGCGCGACACCGATAATCAAGACTACTAGACACGATGCAGTAGACACTTTCAGAGGACTAAGCGCTCGATACCACTTTTGTCACGACCCGACCGGCGCGACTAGTACCCTAGGGGTACCGTCGGTATATGTCGGAGAATAGCGGGAACATACATAAAACAAATGCGTATAAGGTAAACATCACTAGGCCGATAAGGCGCCTTTCATAAAATAACTTAGCAGATGGTGAAATAGTACAACTTTATTCTTACGGCCCAAACCACAAGCGTGACTACAGACCTCTAGGAATAACAAGCGTGGCGGGACGGGGCCGCCATACCCACGAATGTACAAAGTCTATAACCTCGGGAATCATACCAAAAGACAAAGCCTCGGGAGATGGAGCTTTCGAGAAATGAGCAGTGATCTAAGAGTGCGGACCAGAAGCTCGTATCTCGACTGCGGCATGACGCGGCCCGAAGGAGTCGATCAAGTACCAAGTGTGTGGCGAAAATCGTAATGAAATCATAAGTGCGAAAATAAGTTGGGGTCGTGGATGAAATCAACTTACCTTTTCTTGTGCCTTACTAACAATGAGAGTAACAAGCATATGCATATAGTCTTGCGTAAAAAATAGGAGGCTCGTGATCAAAAGCGGGGTCCGCCGCGTAGTATCGATAAGCAATCCTACTCGCGGGACTATTTCACCCGCGTGGGTCTCGTGAACCGCGTGAGGTATTCCTCGCGTAGGTTGTACCGCCCGCGTGGGACTATTTCACCGCGTAAGCCCATGGGACTCGCGTGAGGTATTCCTCGCGTCGTGGGTAGCAAGTCCACGGAGCAGGTGGTATAACGATCTTGGGGACTTACCGCCGGATATACTCTTACCACAGGCGGATGGTATAGCGATCTTGGGGTGTACTCGCCGGATATACTCTTATCTTTGGAGCGGATGGTATAACGATCTTGGGGCTTGCCCGCCGGATATACTCTTATCTTGGTGCGGATGGTATAACGATCTCGGATCGCCGCCGGATATACTCTTTACTGAAGCGGATGGTATGGCGATCTTGGGGTGGCCGCCGGACATACTCTTACTGAAGGAGGTGGTATGGCGATCTTGGGGCTTGCCCGCCGGACATACTCTTACCACAGGTAGGTGGTATAGCGATCTTGGGGCTTGCCCTCGGATATCTCTTACCTAGCTCAAGCTGTTATCATATCATAATCATAAATAAGTTAAGAAACTTATAACTTCTTATTAGTCTTGTTCATATACCTCTCATTTTAGTTAAGGCACTTAATCATATCTTTAATAAAAGAAAAGCAGAATTTAACCCAAAGTACTACATCTTGACTCTTTCAAAAGTGACTCTTTTTCATGTATAAAACCTTTGGGCAATTGATGCCTTAAAATCAATTTGCCTTTCATAAATCAAATCATTTGTCCTTGCTTATCTTACTTAGAGTAAATCTCTTCTTGTTATCCTTTCATAAAGCTAATATAACTAACTTCCCATAAAGCCGTTATACTATCTTTATACTTTAGAAATTAAGACCTTCTTATCCTTTCACAAGGCCGTTATAACTAACTTCCCATAAAGCGGTTATAACTCCTTATAAACCATTTTGTTCTTTTACAAACCAAGAGACTTATACTTCGAACAATTCTACACAACTTCCAAAAATACTTCAAGCCACTTATCTTTAGAATAATTCAATACTCAATACTTTCACACCAAGTACTCTATACTTTTGTAAAATCATACTTTTCACTTAACGAGGACTTATACTTCTCAAAGCGAAACAAGTCTTTATATATACTTAAACAAGTAAGAATACTAAATCTTGTCGTCTGGTACTACATAGATACAAATACTCATGCTCGAAGGATAGGAAAGCTTCACATACCTTTTGATCAATCCACTTGCTAAGTCGAACTACATGAGTAATATGTCAACCTAAAATAACCATGATACGTTTATTAACCCCTAATTTCAATGTAGAATAATCTAAACTCAAAGCCACTAAATTCTATGGAAAATTGGGCAGCATTTCCTTTGTTTCTACTCACTTTGCCACCTTTCTCAAGGCCGAATTTATCATCCAAACACCACATTTAAGGTTCGACAATCCAACATTTTAAAGGGGATTACACACCCAAATACCAATTCTGCCCCATAAGTTTACAACAATTCACTTAACAATTCTAAGGTAGTTTTTAGGCTACAACATGCTCATAATCTCCTCTTAACCCATTTTTCATATCAAACCACATTTCTAGCATGCAATGATTCTAAGAGCATTATTCACTACCACAAGTTCTTTCTTCTTAACATGCAACACTATAAACTAAATCTAAAGGAAGAATCATTACCTTAAAGTTTTAGCCAAGCTTATTCCAACACATTGCTAGCCTTTCCTCCAAGAATACCACCACAATAACACTTTTAAGTTAGCCACCAACTTCCTTCTTGCCCTTAATTTCAGATTTTCCTTAGGCTAAGAATTTCTCTTGGGGTTCTAGAGAGAAATTTGGAAGTTTAGGGAGAAGAGCAATTTGAGAGAGAGAGAAGATGAAAGATAGAAAATGACCAAGTCTTGGTCAATATATGGCATCTGTGAGAAAATCAGATGGGGAACACTTGTCACCCTCCATGGTCTCTTTTAAAACAAAAATCAGATTTTCTAAGTTTTTCCGCCCAAATTTCCCGCATCGGCGCGCGGCGCCAGCGGCGTGAAACCTCATGACCTCTGCGAACTTTGGCGCGTGCCCTGCTGTCGGCGCCCGGCGGCTGCAACTTCAGCGACCCCTCGGTACATTAGCGCGCGACCACGCACCGGCGCGCGACACAGCCTTAGTCCGAAACACGTTTACGTCCATTGCGCCTGAACTTGCAACTCTCGTAACTTGCTACTCCGGCGTCCTATCGGCGAGCGGTTGGTTGCGTTGGAATCAGACTCAACGAACTCGCCTAGGCCTTTGAAACGCTTAGGAACTCTCAATGTGCGGGTCATAACCCGCCTCAAAGTTGACTAAAACCCGTCGGAACAATCAGTCAACCTATCCTTAAAAATTTTAAGTCTTACATACTTTAAATGCGCTCTCATCGTAGGGTCAGAACTACGGTATAACATTCCCCCCAGAAACATTCGTCCCGAATGTTCCTTTGGAAACGATCTACTATTCCTCGATACATCCTCGGACTTGGCTTAATAGGACCTTACTATGCCGCTTGTGACCATAAGATATTGCACAGCTCAATCATTCCTCATAACTCAAGCGGAAAAGCGAATCAGCGTATGACCCATTACCACTTACTCGTTCACGGCCTATGATTGCGGTTCGTATCTACCGACTTATTCGGCGTAGGTACATAGTCTCGATATCCTCTGTTCATAACACTAAATCATACAATAATCCTATCACACATACTAATCTCTAAAGGGTCAAAGATGTACACAGTAACTATTGCTTCGCATTCTCGCGTCGTCCTAATCATGATCACGCCTGCACGACGCATAACAAAAGAAGCGATGAACCGACCACCGATCCGAAATTGAATCTCTACATCCGCGCTATCACAGTGGACGGTTCCTCGCGTAATGGCCTGCTGTCGCGTGTATAGCAATTACCCAAACTACCACGACACTCCCCATAATGGGTCCTACCACATCGACTACAGGGTAGAGGTGGCCTCGTTGACTAACACCCTACTCTCCCGAAAACTGAACCCTCGGGCCACGACTGCTCCGAATCTCGAGCGTCTGAAGGCGTGGTGGAGTACTCCGTACTGGCTGAGGCGCATAACTAGCCTGATGCTGAGGCGGTCCGCCTTGAAAACCGCCCTGAGATCCTGCTATCCTGGCCCTCTTGGGTTGGCCTAAATCTAGTTGATCCTGCCTCTCTCTGTCCTCAATCCCCTGTGCGTATGCCTGCATCCTGGCAATATCCGTCCTGGTGAAGAGCCACCCCAAGCATCACGATAATCGTGTGACGGTCTAACCCCATCACATGTCGATGAACCACATGCGCCATGTCGGCTACTATGGTGTGCAAATCTGGCCAAGTCGAACTCGGTGTACTCACGATAGTCCTCCGTCTGTCTCAAGGTCAAGAACCTATCTCGGGCTCTCTCCTCACCTCGGGAGGCAAGAAGTGGTCTAGGAGCGCCTCTGTGAACTCCTCCCAAACAGTGGAAGAGCATCCTCACCTCGTCGACACCCGTGACTCAAACCGGTTCAGCGCAATATCGCGTAACGGTAAAGCTAACACAGCGGACACCGTCTCAGAGGCCCTAAGCACTGCGTGGTCAAGTCGCACTGTCGAATAAACTCACGAGGATCCTCGCCGGACCTCGACCCATAGAACTCGGGTGGATCACAACTCGGAAAATCCGAATCCTTAAAGCGCCGGACTAGGGTGAGCCACGGCCTGGCGGTCTTTGCCTGCCACAATGCTAGTCAACAACTGATGCGCTCTCGTAATCCTATACTGCCCTGGTGTGACTGGAGGCTCGGTGCAGGACCCTCTGGAGCCGCCGCTCTCGGCTCCTCGAACAGCTGCGGCGTGGTGAACTCGTGACCGCCTACTACCTCGGGCATCGTCGTGCGAGTCACTGGTAACTCTGCGTACCTAGCGACTCCTGCTTTGCCTTGCCTGCGGGCTCTGGTCGCCTTCGTGGAGGCATAAGCATTACACAAGGATAGGTCGGAGAGGACTCGACCTATTATGACTCTCTTTGCACGATCTTAAAGAGAAGGATGAAACCAATCCTAAATGTCATGCGACCTCACGATTATAGATGTGGTGCGACACGCAGATAATCAAGACTCTACTGAACGCGGTGCGTAGACACTTTCGAGGACTAAGCGCTCGATACCACTTTTGTCACGACCCGACCGGGCGCGACTAGTACCCTTCCAGGGTACCATCGGTATATGTCGAGAGAATAGCGTGGAACATACATAAAACAAATGCGTATAAGGTAAACATCACTATGGCCGATAAGGCGCCTTTCATAAAATAACTTAGCAGATAGTGAAATAGTACAACTTTATTCTTACATTGGAAACCACAAGCGTGACTACGGACCTCTAGGAATAACAAGCGTGGCGGGACGGGGCCGCCATACCACTGAATGTACAAAAGTCTATAACCTCGAGAATCATACCAAAAAGACAAAGCCTCGGAGATGGAGCTTTCGAGAAATGAGCAGTGATCCTAGAGTGCGGACGGCCAAGCTCGTATCTCGACTGCGGCATGAGCGGCCCGAAGGAGGTCGATCTGCAGTACCAAGTGTGTGGCGAAAATCTGTAATGAAATCATAAAGTGCGAAAATAAGTTGGGGTCATGGATGAAATCAACTTACCTTTTCTTGTGCCTTACTAACAATGAGAGTAACAAGCATATGCATATAGTACTGCATAAAAAAATAGGAGGCTCGTGATCAAAACAAGGTCCCTCGCCCGTAGTATCAATAAGCAATCCTACTCCTGGGACTATTTCACCGCGTGGGTCTCGTGAACCGCGTGAGGTATTCTCGCATAGGTGTACCGCCCGCGTGGGACTATTTCACCGCGTAAGCCCATGGGACTCGCGTGAGGTATTCCTCGCGTCGTGGGTAGCAAGTCCACGGAGCAGGTGGTATAACGATCTTGAGGACTTACCCGCCGGATATACTCTTACCAAGCGGATGGTATAACGATCTTGGGAATGTACTCGCCGGATATACTCTTATCTTTGGAGCGGATGGTATAACGATCTTGGGGCTTGCCCGCCGGATATACTCTTATCTTAGTGCGGATGGTATAACGATCTCGGATCGCCCGCCGGATATACTCTTTGCAAGCGGATGGTATGGCGATCTTGGGGTGGCCCCCGGACATACTCTTACGAAGGAGGTGGTATGGCGATCTTGGGGCTTGCCCGCCGGACATACTCTTACCACAGGTAGGTGGTATAACGATCTTGGGGCTTGCCCGCCGGATATACTCTTACCCTAGCTCAAACTGTTATCATATCATAATCATAAATAAGTTAAGAAACTTATAACTTCTTATTAGTCTTGTTCATATACCCTCTCATTTTAGTTAAGGCACTTAATCATATCTTTAATAAAATAAAACAGAATTTAACCCAAAGTACTACATCTTCAACTCTTTCAAAGTGACTCTTTTCATGTATAAAACCTTTGGGCAATTGATGCCTTAAAATCAATTTGCCTTTCATAAATCAAATCATTTGTCCTTGCTTATCTTACTTAGAGTAAATCTCTTCTTGTTATCCTTTCATAAAGCTAATATAACTAACTTCCCATAAAGCCGTTATACTATCTTTATACTTTAGAAATTAAGACCTTCTTATCCTTTCACAAGGCCGTTATAACTAACTTCCCATAAAGCCGTTATAACTCCTTATAAACCATTTTGTTCTTTTACAAACCAAGAGACTTATACTTCAAACAATTCTACACAACTTCCAAAAATACTTCAAGCCACTTATCTTTAGAATAATTCAATACTCAATACTTTCACACCAAGTACTCTATACTTTTGTAAAATCATACTTTTCCCTTAACCAAGGGACTTATACTTCTCAAAAGCGAAACAAGTCTTTATATATACTTAAACAAGTAAGAATACTAAATCTTGTCGTCTACCGTACTACATAGATACAAATACTCATGCTCAAAGGATAGGAAAGCTTCACATACCTTTTGATCAATCCACTTGCTAAGTCAAACTACATGAGTAATATGTCAACCTAAAATAACCATGATCGTTTATTAACCCCTAATTTCAATGTAGAATAATCTAAACTCAAAGCCACTAAATTCTATGGAAAATTGGGCGTTTCCTTTGTTTCTACTCACTTTGCCACCTTTCTCAAGGCCGAATTTATCATCCAAACACCACATTTAAGGTTCGACAATCCAGCATTTTAAAGGGGATTACACACCCAAATACCAATTCTGCCCCATAAGTTTACAACAATTCACTTAACAATTCTAAGGTAGTTTTTAGGCTACAACATGCTCATAATCTCCTCTTAACCCATTTTCATATCAAACCACATTTCTAGCATGCAATGATTCAAAGAGCATTATTCACTACCACAAGTTCTTTCTTCTTAACATGCAACACTATAAACTAAATCTAAAGGAAGAATCATTACCTTAAAGTTTTAGCCAAGCTTATTCCAACACCTTTCTAGCCTTTCCTCCAAGAATACCACCACAATAACACTTTTAAGTTAGCCACCAACTTCCTTATTGCCCTTAATTTCAGATTTGCCTTAGGCTAAGAATTTCTCTTGGGGTTCTAGAGAGAAGTGGAAGTTTAGGGAGAAGGGGGAGCAATTTGAGAGAGAGAGAGAGAAGATGAAAGATAGAAAATGACCAAGTCTTGGTCAATATATGGCATGCAACAGAAAATCAGATGGGGGGGAACACTTGTCACCCTCCATGGTCTCTTTTAAAACAAAAATCAGATTTTCTAAGTTTTTCCGCCCAAATTTCCAGTCGGCGCGTAGCCGGCGCCAGTGAAACCTCATGACCTCTCTGCGAACTTTGGCGCCGTAGCCTGCTGTCTCGGCGCGCTGGCTGCAACTTCAGCGACCCCCGGTACATTAGGCGCGCGACCGCACCCGCGGCCCGTCGCTTGTCCGAAACACGTTTACGTCATTGCGCCTCGAACTTGCAACTCTCATAACTTGCTACTCCGGCGTCCTATCGGCCGAGCGGTTGGTTGCGTTGGAATCCAGACTCAACGAACTACGCCCTAGGCCTTTGAAACACTTAGGAACTCTCAATGTACCGGGTCATAACCCGCCTCAAAGTTGACTAAAACCCGTCCGGAACAATCCGTCAACCTATCCTTAAAAATTTTAAGTCTTACATACTTTCGTACGCTCTCATACGTAGGGTCAGAACTACGGGGTATAACAGTAACTTGGCTTTAAAAAGATAAGTGTTTTGGTAAAAAAAAAAGAAGGCATGGTATTGCCTTAATTTGGTTTTAAAAAGGAAAGTATGGAAGTTTTTTTGGTTTACTTAAAAGATGTAAGTCACTCTATTTTTTATACTAAGGGTATCGGGTGACTTTTATAAAAGGAATGGACCTCTTAAAAGGAATTTAACGTACGTAGTACTTTAGGGTTAAAACCCGGACTTTGACATAAAATAAAAGTACCTTGAGTCATGTATAACTTACCTATACTTGTTGTTGTGAAACTTGCCTATGTTTGCGTGTGGTAGCCTTGTCGCGCTAGCATTGTATTTCTATACCACCGCGTCTCTCAATGGAGGGCCGGCTGATTTGTTTTGATATTACTTGGACGTACCGGCAGTGACGGAGAATTCCTCGGGTACGCTCCTGTTGATAGTGTTATTCCATGGACTAGCTCTCCATGAGGTTTCTTACTGTTCGGCCTTGGTACCTGGTGGTCGGCTTTCGTACTTGCCCCATCTCGTGGCTGATTCGGCCTTGGTACCTGGTAGTTAGCCCTCGCACTTGCCCCGTTCAGTGTAGTGACGAAGTCTCATGATACGGCCTTGGTACCTGGTAGTTATCCCTCGTACTTGCCGGTCGACTCGTGGCGGCCTTGGTATCGGTAGTCGGCTTTGTACTTGCCGTGTCGACCGTGGTTTGGTTGTATTGTATTGTTAGTACGTCTTTGGCATCAGGTAGGACTTGGTGTTCAGGTGTACTTCTCGGTGTTATCATATCATAGACTGCCGGCAGTGAGGAAGGTATTTCACGGGCATGATTGATGTTATGGGTGTGAGACCCATCGTTATATTTGAGTAATGACTTGGAGGGCGTGAGTCCCTGACTTGATATAACTGTTATATGTGTGTACTGTAGTTTGGTTATCATACATGTCTCCTGCTTTATATATACTATTATGATTTCATTTCTGATATTCTGATTTCACATACTTGGTACTGTTATCTTGACCTCGCCGGGGCTGCGTTCATGCCGCAGTAGAGTACGTCGGTGTCGATCCCGCTTTTAGGATCACATTTCAGCGTGTTGGGAAGCTCCGTTCCTTGGAGGCTTATCTTTGGTATGTTACCACACAGTCTGTAGGTTCTTGTACATTCGAGGTATGGTGGGGCCTGTCCGTCATAGTTGTTGTAAAATCTTAAGTGCATGCTTTATTATGGCGGGGTTGTAAGGATTGTAGCTGTTCAAAGGTCGATATATATATAAATGCTGAAAGGCAACCGTTTTGGGTGGCCTATTTTCTTTCATCTTGATCTATATCTATTTATATGTTTAAGTTTTCATTTCCGCTGGTTTTTCTCTGATGTTGTATCACTAGGGTGCCCGGGGTAAGGCACCAGTCACGGGCCCGGGTTCGGGTCGTGACAGCCATACCCCTGAATGTACAAGTATCTACAGTGACAGGGGACTATACCAAAAGATAAGCCTCCGGAGAAACGGAGCTTCCCAATCTGTTGACTGTGATCCATGGCGAGGATCAACAAGCGGTGTACCTCTACTGCGGCATGAACACAACCCCGAAGGAGGTCGATTACAGTACAGTATGTGCGAAAATCATCGTAAATGAAATCATAGTAGTCTATATAAAGCGGGAGACATGTATGATAACCAAACTACATCCACAATAAATAGCGATCGTGTCAAGTCGAGGACTCGCGCTCAAGGTCATCACTCAAATATAACTATGGGTCTCACGCCACAACATCAATCATGCGTGGAATACCTTCCTCACCGCTGGCGATCTATGATATAATAACACCGAGTTCACATGAACACGAGTCCCACTGTGTCATAAAGCATGCGGGGCAAGTCTGAAGGCTAACTACCGGATACCAAAGCGCGTCATCAAGCGGCGGGGCAAGTACTAAAGCCAACTACCAGATACCAAAGTCGTACTAACAATACTATCCAACCAAAACACGAAGCTGACACGGGGCAATTAAGAAAGCCAACTACGGATACCAAAGCGTGTCACGTGGCCGGGGCAATGCGAGGGCTAACTACCGGATACCAAAGCGTAATCGCGAGACCGCCACTAAAGCGAGCGGGCAAGTCTGAGGCTAACTACCGGATACCAAAGCGAATCAGCCACGACCGGGGCAAATGCGAGCCAACTACGGATACCAAAGCCGAATCGGTAAAACCTCATGAGAGCTAGTCCATGGAATAACACTATCAAGCGTGCAGTGGAATCCTCGATCACTTTGTCGATGCGTCCAGTAAGATCATAACAAATCAGCCGCCCTCCATTGAGAGGCGGTGGTATAGAAATACAATACTAGAACGACAAGGCTATCACACGCAAACATAGGCAAGTTACACACAACTCAAGGTACTTTCATTTTATGCCAAAGTCCAGGTTTTAACCCCAAAGTACTACGTACATTCAATTCTTTTAAAAAAAGGTCCATTTCTTTTACAAAGGTCACCCGATACCCGTAGTATTAAAATAGAGGGACTAACATTTTTAAGTAAACCAACACACTTTCCTTTTATTAAAATCAAGTAACAACATTCTTTTCCAAAGTTCAAGTTTGCCTAATTTCAAATATTCAAGTCTCTTATTTTCGAAAGATTTCATAGTTCATAGTCTTAATCACTTAATAACGTAATCTCTTTTAAATCAAGTTGAGTAACATATGCCTTACTTGTGAGTAGGTTAATCTTGTTTATAACAATCTTATTAAAGCAGTCATGATCTAGGAAATGTAATACAATTTTGTCTTATCTTAGCTTCTATGCAGATGGAGGTTTCTACTGGTTTTAATATAATTACTTATTTGTCAATACATTTTCCTTTATTAACTGTTATACCCCGTATTTCCAGAGTATGTACGTGAGGGCGTACGTACAAAAGTTTTTAGCCTTAAGTAGGCAAGGGTCGAAATATTTGTGCACAACTACCAAAAAGAATTGTTTTTCCAAACGCGTTTTCCAAACTTTGCGAAGGGAAAAATACGGCTATGTCATTTATTATTTTTGCGGATTTTTCAGAGATGAAATATTTTGGACCAACGAGAGGTTACACTTGTCCCTCAGTGGACGGCAAAGCTAGGGAGTTGGTGCGTTTTTTCATTTATTTTGCCTAAAACATTTGGTCAATGGTTGGTAGGATATTTTGTGTAGTTGATGAGCAAGTGGGACCCACTTACACTTGTCCAAATCCACACCCTACGCTTTCCCACCACTTGTCTAAATCTTGGCCATTGATTGGCCTATAAATACCCTCGATGCAAGACTTATTCTTCATCCACACTTGTGAAATTCCAAGGAAAATACTCACTCCCCTTTGTGTAGATTTCGTCCAAAGCCTCCCCTCCTCCTCGTTCGAGGCCTCGGCGAACCCCACTTGCCTAGTTGTTTTCGTAAAATACCCCTTGGTAGAAAAGTATTCTCCAAGTATTGTTACTATTCCAAAATTCCTTGGCCCAAATAGCTTGTAGTCTTCCAAGGTTACACCTATACTAAAAGCCCGGAAATACTATTATACTTCCTTGATCACAAAAACGAAACCCTAAGGAAAATCTTCATAGTCGGTTGAAGTGTTAAGTAGAAGTTGTGTAGAACTTCTAAGGGTTGTTTGGAGCGGGTTGGAGCGTTCAGAATAGGAGCTAAACGTTGCTCAGGATCGACATTAAAACTTGGATAATTTTGGGCTTATCGAGGTAAATACTAATGTCCTTCTATTGTAATTGGAAATTACATACTGTAGTAGTATAGAAATGAGTATAAGACGTATATAAGGATGGTATTAAAGAAGAGAATTGAATGGAAATCACATCAGAAGAATATTAAAGAAGAAAACTGAATTGTACTTACATAGGACTGTATTTACAGTAGACTTGTGTAGTTTGGCGGGTAGGGAAGTGCTGCCCAATTTTCCGTAGAATAAAGGAATCTGTATCTAAAATTATTTTACAGAGTAGTCTAGACGTTGATAGACTTGTATGACCGTTATAGGTTGAAGTACTGCGGGTAGCGTATTCTACTCGAAGGGTGGAAGAGGCTAACAGGATTACAGTACTTTGGAGCTATTTGCTAATAGTCGATAATCGTCGCGAGGTATGTGATTCTTCCTATCCTCTTGAGCATGATATTTTAAAAGAATATATATAGTACGGTGAGCGTCGTGTGTTAAGCGAGCGTGGTTTTACTGCGATGTCTTTTGACTTGAGTGTAATAATAAGAATCTTGAAGTATTTCAAAAGAATTAAGAATCGTTTTTGAAAGAAGAGTAATACTTGGTTTTAAAAGCTTAAGAGTTATACTAGCTTTATGGGAAGTTAGGTATAACGACTTAAGAGAGGTAAAAAGAATGGTTTACTGATTTTAGAAATTAAGAGACTTGATCTTAAAAGATAAGAGACTTGACGTAATCATATTAATATGAATTTTGTTAAAAAGTGTGAAACCTCATTCGTGAGTAATGAGTACTTGGTTTTTAAAAGGAATAATGTTTCTTGATTTCGGAAATCAGAATAAGTATCGAACAAACCACTGCAGCGTTAATAAAGGGAAATGTATTGACTAATTAAGTATTATTAAAACTAGTAGAAACCTCCATCTGCATAGAAGCTAAGATGAGACAAAATTATATTACATTTTCTAGATCATGACTGCTTTAATAAGATTGTTATAAACAAGAATAACCTACTCACACATAAGGCATATATTACTCAACTGTTTTAAAAGGAGAATTATGTTATTAAAAGATTAAGACTATGAACTATGAAACCTTTCGAAAATAAGAAATGTGAATATTTGAAATTAGGCAAACTTGAACTTTTGGAAAAGAATGTTGTTACTTGACTTTAAGAAGGAAAGTGTTTTGGTTTAAAAAGAAGGGCATAATGTTACCTTAGTTGTTTTAAAAGGAACATATGGTATTACCTTAATCTGTCTTAAAAGAGCGTTTAAATGTTATGATCACACGACACCGCGTTCATGGGATGAACCGAGAATGTATTTCACACGACACCGCGTTCATGGGATGAACCGGGAATGTATTCCACCTTATTTGATACCGCGTCCATGAGATGGACCGGGAATGTATTTCACTCGACACCGCGTTCATGGGATGAATCGAGAATGTATTTCACTCGACACCGCGTTCATGGGATGAACCGGGAATGTATTTCACTCGACACCGCGTTCATGGGATGAACCGGGAATGTATTCCACACGACACCACGTTCATGGGATGAACCGGGAATGTATTTCACACGATACCGAGTCCATGAGATGGACCGGGAATGTATTTCATGCGACACCGCGTTCATAGGATGAGCAGGAATGTATTCTACGATACCGCGTCCATGAGATGGACCGGGAATGTATTTCATGCGACACCGCGTTCATGGGATGAACCGGGAATGTATACCACCTGATTTGATACCGAGTCCATGAGATGGACCGGGAATGTATTCCATACGATTTCACCTCGAGTCCATGAGATGGGCCGAGACATGCTACACGTATCACATGACTTATACCTAGACTGCCGGCAGTGAGGAAGGAGTTCCACGGGCATGAGGGATGACCTTGAGGGTGTGAGTGCCTGACTTGACATGACTACTTTTATCTTTGTGAGCGTAGTTTTGTTATCATATATGTCTTACATTTTATATAGACTATTATGATTTCATTTTCGATATTTTGATTTCACATACTTGGTACTGTTATGCGACCTCGCTTGAGGCTGCGTTCATGCCCCAGGTAGAGGGACACCGGTTGTAGATCCTCGCTCATAGGATCACAGTCCAGATCTTTGGGAAGCCCGTTTCTCGGAGGCTTATCTTTTAGTATGTTTCCACGAGTTGTAGGTTCTTGTACATTCGAGGGTATGGCGAGCCCTGTCCATCATAGTTGTTGTTACATTCTTAGAAGTGCAGTAATCTTTGTTGTGGCGGGGTTGTAAAGGATATAGCGTTCAAAAATTTCTATATATATGCAGAAGGCAACCGTTTTGGTTGCTTTGTTTTATTATCTTATCTCTTGTTTCATATCTGTATGTTTTATATTCCGATGATTTCTCTGATGTATGATTGCAGGTGCGGGTAAAGGACCAGTCAGCCAGAGCGGGTCGTGACATTATGACGCCGATGGTTCGTTCGATACTTATTCTCATTTCCGAAATCAGTAAAACATTATTCTTTAAAAACCAAGTACTCATTACTTACGAATGAGGTTTCGCACTTTTTAACAAAATTCATATCAATTCAATTAAGTCAAGTCTCTTATCTTTTAAGATCAAGTCTCTTAACTTCCAAAATCAATAAACCATTCTTTTTATCTCTCTTAAGTCGTTATACCTAACTTCCCATAAAACTAGTATAACTCTTAAGCTTTCAAAACCAAGTATTACTCTTCTTTTAAAAACGATTCTTAATTCTTTTGAAATACTTCAAGATTCTTATCATTTAAAACTCAAGTCAAAAGACATCGAAGTAAAACCACGTTGATTAACACGTCGTCTAGTACTATATATATTCTTTTAAAATATCATGCTCAAGAGGATAGGAAGAATCACATACCTCGCGACGATTCACACGAAAATTAGCAAAAGCGCTCCAAAATCTTTGTATCTGCTAGCCTTTTCCACCGCCCGGTAGAATACGCTGCTCGCGATCTTCAACCTATAATGGTCATATAAGTCTATCAAGGTCTAGACTACTCTGTAGAATAATTCTAGATACAAGATTCCTTATTCTATGGAAAAAATTGGGCAGCACTTTCCTACCCGCCAAACTACACAAGTCTCTTAAATACGGTCTATGTAAGAAATCTGATTCTTCTCTTCTTTTATACCATCCTTATACACGTCTTATACTCATTTCTATACTACTACAGTATGTAATTTCCAATTACAATAGAAGGACAATATATTTACCTCGAAAAGCCCAAAATTATCCAAGTTTAAAAGTCGATCCTGAGCAAGGTTTAGCTCCTATTCCGAACGCTCCAATTCGCTCCTAGAAACCCTTAGAAGTTCTACACAACTTCTACTTAATACTTCAACCAACTATGAAGATTTTTCCTAGGGTTTAGTTTAGTGACTAAAGGAAGCATAGTAGTATTTTAGGGCTTTTAGTATAGAGTAACTTTGGGAATACTACAAGGTATTTGGGCCAAGGTATTTTGGAATAGTAACAACACTTGGAGAATACTTTTCTACCAAGGGGGGGGGGTGTGTTTCGGCTAGCACACAAGGAGGGGGGGGGGGGGGTTTCGGCCGAAGCAACTAGGAAGGGGGGAGAGGTGTTAGGACGAGAGCTTCACTAAGGGGGAGAGGGATTTTGCCTTGGAATTTATCAAGTGAGGATGAAGAATAAGTCTTGCACTTATGGGGTATTTATAGGGAAACCAATGGCCAAGATCAAAGCAAGTGGAGGGAGGAGATTTGGACAAGTGTGTGTGGGTCCCACCTTATCCATCTACCCATAAAATATCTCACCAAACATTGACCAAATGTTTTAGGCCACAAAAATGAAAAAAATGTGCACTCCATTCGTCCACCAACCCGCCCACTTGAGGGTGACAAGTGTCTCCCTCTCGTTGGTCCAAAATATTTCATCTCTCGGAAAAATCCGTAAAAATTATAAATGTCGCAACCGTAATTTTACCTTCGCAAAGTCCGGAAAACGTTTCGTCGGAAAACAATTATTTTCGCTAGTTGAGAACAAATTTTGTCCCTTATGCCTACTTAAGGCTTAAATTTTTGTACGTACGCCCTCACGTACATACTCTGGAAATACGGGGTATAACAAATAAACTCCTGAGGATCATCCTCAGCTCTCGACCCATAAAACTCTGGTGGATTGCAACTCAAGAAGTCCCGACGCCTCAAACTATCGGTTGCAGGTGCACCGCGGTCTACGAAACCTCAGACTCGTCTATCCTCATGCCGCCACGATCCTGCGATGGCGGGCCATCTTTGTAACCCATATCCTCGGATCCACGGTCATGGGCGAAGGCTCGGATATCATGGCCTCGATGAATCTTCTTTGCCGTGCTAAACTCTGCTGAAATTTGGCGGCGTCGCGAACTCGCCGTATGAAGCACTACCTCGGGTAATGGTGGGCTGTGCCTCATGACCCTCTGTGTTCTACTTTTAGCTCCCTCTGCTGCCTTGCCCTTCTGGGCCCTAGTTGCCTTGCGTAGAGGCATACTGGTACATAAGAATACGTCATAGGGAGTCCAACTTATAACACAACTCTATCGCACGATCTCAGAGTGAGAAGAATGGAAACGAATCCTAAATATCCCGCAGCCTCCTAATTATAGGTGTGGTGCACAACACGCCGATAATCAAGACTCTACTAGATACGGTCTGTAGACACTTTCCGAGGACTAGCTGCTCTGACCACTTTTGTCACGACCCGACCTCGGGCCCGCAAATGGTGCCTTAACCCGGGCACCCTAGTGATAATACATCAAAGAAAATCAGCGGAATAAAACTCATAGACACGGAACAATATAAAAGAAGAAACAGGCTAACCAATAAGGTCACCTTTCTGCATATATATATATATAAAACCCGAACAGTTACATCCTTTACAAGCCCAACTCACAACAGGACTACAGACCTCTAAGAGTTTGACATAGCAACTATGACGGGACAGGGCTCGCCGTACCACGAATGTCTGAGAACCTGCAATCTCGGGAATCATACCAAAGATAAGCCTCGAGAAATGGAGCTTCCCAAGCAGAGCTGTGACCCTAGGCGAGGATCAACAACCGGCGTACCTCTACTGCGCGTGAGCGGCCCGAGAGAGGTCGATAACAGGTACCAAGTATGTGAAACTGAAAATACTGTAATGAAATCATAACAGTCTATATAAAACAGGAGACATGTATGATAACCAAACTACATTACACAATATATAAGCAGTCATGTCAAGGCAGGGACGCATGCCCTCAAATTCATCACTCAAATATAACCATGGGTCTCACACCCATAATATCAATCATACCCGTGGAATTCCTTCCTCACTGCCGGCAGTCTATGATATAATATAACACCAATATGTATACATGAACACCAGGTCCCACCTGTGTCATAAAAACCGTACGGGCCAAGTAGGAAAGCCAATCACCAGATCCAACCTGCATCATAAAACTGACCGGGGCAAGTACGAAGGCTAGTTATCCAGCCTGCGTCATCAACTGACTGGGGCAAGTACGAAAGCCACCTACCAGATCCAGCCTTCCGTCACACGATATGACCGGGGCAAGTACGGAAGCCATCTACCAGAGCCTGCCATACCAAACTATTCTATAGAACTGGCCAAGGCAAATCAAAGCTAACAACGGATCCGGCGTGACAAGAATTGGCCAGGGGCAAGTACGGAAGCTAGCTACCAGATCCTGCATGCGTCTCTAAACCTCATGGAGAGCTAGTCCATGGAATAAAAATAATAATGGAAGCATACCCGTGGGCCACCCAACGTGTCAGTATGTCCAAGTAAATAACACGATAATAATCATAGTGGAAGCATACCCGTGGACCATCCAGCAGCGTCGGTATGTCCAAGTAAACAACAAGATAACAATCATAGTGGAAGCATACCCGTGGACCATCCATCAGCGTTGGTATGTCCAAGTAAACACCAAGATAACAGGCCCTCCATCGAGAGACGTGGTAGCATAAAAATACAACACTTGCACAACAAAGGCTACCACAACTAGCATAGGAAAGTTTAATGTTATACCCCGTACTTCCATAGTATGTATGCGAGGACGTACATACGATTATTCAAGCCCTAATTAGGTTAAGAATGAACTTGTGAACTTTCAACGGAAAAGATTCCGAACCTTGTGAAGAAAATTCTACGTTTTTAATATTTTAACCGATTACGGATTTTTCCGAGAGACGGAATATTTGGACCAATGGGAGGGCGACATGTGTCACCCTTAGTTGGCATGGGTTGGATGAAATGGGGGCCTAGTGGACAAGTCAAATGGTCAAGTCTTGCAAAGATATTTTTGGGTTAGTGGGGGTAGGTATAGTGGACGGTTTTGTGAGCCTAGTGGAGGACCACATGGCTCATTGTTGTGGGGGACATATGTCCCAATGTTGTGGTGGACATATGTCCCAACATTGTGGTGGACACTTGGTGGAAGACTTCACTTGAACAAGCTACCAAATCTACACCCTCCATTTGTTTTAATCTTGGCCCTTGGTGGTTACATAAATACCCCTCTTGTGCGAGACTTAACATCCACAAAACATTTTCCAAGTCTCCAAAATCCCTCCCCCTCTAGTAGTATTCTCGTCCAAGTCCTCCCCTTCCTAGTTGTTTCGTCCAAGCCCCCACTTGGTAGAAAAGTATTCTCCAAGTATAGTTACCAAAATACCTTAGCCAAATACCTTGTAGTATTCCAAAGTCACCTCTATACTAAAAGCCCAGAAATAATACTTTATATCCTTTAGTCGCAAAACGAAACCCTAAGGAAAATCTTCATAGTTGGTTGAAGTATTAAGTAGAAGTTGTTTGGGAACTTCTAAGGGTTTCTTGGAGCTATCGGAGCGCACAGAATAGGAGCTAAACCTTGCTCAGGATCGACATTTATCTTGGATAATTTTGGGCTTGTCGAGGTAAATATCTTGTCCTTCTATTGTAATTGGAGATTACATATTGTAGTTGTATAGAAATAAGTATAAGATATATGGAAGGAGGGTATAAAAGAAGAGAATTGAATTGTACTTACATAGAATTTGTATTCTGATGAGCTTGAGTAGTTGTCGGGTAGGAAGTCTTTGCCCAATTTTCAGTAGAATTAAGAACCCTCTGCTTAGAATATTCTCTGAGAATAGTCTAGGCGTTGATAGGCGTATTTGACTATTATAGGTTGATACTCTGCTGCGACATATTCGACATGGCGGTGGATTTGTAGGAGGTATGTGATTCTTCCTATCCTCTTGAGCATGATATTTTTAAAATATATAAATAGTGCGGTGAGCGTCGTGTGTTAAGCGAACTTGGTTTTACTCGATATCTTTTGACTTGAGTTTTAAATAATAAGAATCTTGAAGTATTTCAAAGAGTTGTGAATCATTTTGAAAGAAAAGTAATACTTGGTTTTAAAAGCAAGAGTTATACTAACTTTATGGGAAGTTAGGTATAACGACTTAAGAAAGATAAAAGGCAGTTTACTTATTTGTTTATGAAAGTCTTGTATTGATTTACGAAAAGTGTAGTAAGATGGTTTGATAAGTAAACATGTTGCGATCTTCTGCAGCGTGTTAGTGTCTTGTGATGTTGTGTAAGGGGTTATTCTTGTTGTGCTTACGTTGTTAAGCGTTAAGCGTTATCTTGTTATTATATCACATACCCTTTGACTTGTTATACGAGGGCTTGCCACCCTTGATGCGGTCTATACTGACTATGCGGTCTGTTTGACTATGCGGAGATGCGGGAGTTCAGATTGATCATTCGGTGTATTATCCGATGCGAGGAATGCCTGCATGCGATGCGTGTGACTATGCGGTCTATGTGACTATGCGGTGCGGGAGTCGAGGAGGATACGCGGGTTAGCGCCGATCGAGAATACCTCATGCGGGTGCATGTGTGACTTTATGCGGTGCGGGAGTTCGAGATTAGGCTCGCATAATGATACTATGGGCGATTGGCCTTGCCCGATCATTAAGCGGCCTAGAAAATACGGTTATGTTATGTCTATTTTGCTTTTGGTTATCTTTGTGACACTATATGCGATTACATTGGTTGTTTCGTACATATTTGTAAAATTAGTTTTAAAATGATATGATTTCATTTAAAGTACTTTCTGATTTCACATACTTGGTACTGTTATCTTGACCTCCTTGGGCTGCCTTCATGCTGAGTAAGGGAAAGCGGTGGTAGATCCTCATTCTTAGGATCCTTACTGCAGTGTCGGAGCTCCGTTTCTCGGAGGCTCGACTTTTGTGCGACTCTCGCAGTGTTGTAGATATTTTGTACATTCGGGTATGGCGGCCCTGTCCGCCATAGTTGTTTACATTCCTAAGTGCGTAGTCATGTTGTAAAGTTGGATGTAAGCGCGGACTTGGTTTATATATATATAGAAAGGCAACTTTTATCAGATAAAGCGTATTTACATTTTACATTTGTTTCATGTCTTGTTTTATTATTAGTTGGTTACTCGATGTATACCTCTTTGGGGTGCAGGTAAGGCACGATCACGTGCGGGATCGGGTCGTGAAAAAGTGGTATCGAGAGAAGTTAATCCTCGGAAAGTGTCTGAACCGTATCTAGTAGAGTCTTGATTATCGGTGTTGTGCACCACGCGATATCGAGAGGCTATAGGATATTTAGGATTGGTTTCCATTCTTCTCACTCTGAGATCGTGCCTTAGAGGCGTTATAAGTTGGACCTCTAACGTATTCTTTTACCAGATTATGCCTCCATGAGCAACCCGGGCCCGAAGGCAAAGCAACCGAGGAGGCGCTAGTAGGACACGAGGGCCACGAGGCCCGGGCCCGATCTATACAGGCGATACCTCGGGCGGCGAGTTCCACGGCCGTCGGCCAGCGAGGTTTAGAGCCGGCGATGGGTGATGAGACCACGATACCTCGCCTCCAGTCCCGGCACAGGTAGAGAGATGGGATTCTGAGAGATGGCGATTCTGGCGAGATTGTGGCGAACATGAGATAGGTGAACCGCAGTTCGATGCACCGTGGTACATCCTAGATCGGACGACTTGAGACTACGGGATTTTCGAGTTGTAGCCCGCGAGTTCTGGTCGGGCGAGATGATCGCGAGTTCATCAAGCGATTCTGACGGATCATGAGTGATCAAGGCTTGGAGACCGAGTCCATGATCTTGGTTGCGTCGTGCTGCGTAATACTGCGATCGGCGTTTGATTCGTGGGAGCTATCGGGAAGCATGCGCCTCGGTGTATGGGACGAGTTCTGGAGGCATTTCTCACTCATTTCTTGCCTCCGCGAATGAGAAACGCGGCGACAAATTTTGATCTTTGGCGGAGAGGCCGCATACGGGAGTACAACGTTGAGTTCGATTCGTTGGCTCGATATGTCCCTACATTAGTAGCAGATATGGAGGACCGAGTGCACCGCTACGTTACGGGACTAGATGACTATTTGGCAGAGTCTTGCTCGGGTGTGGCTCTTTAGCCGGGCATGGACATTGCCGCGTCGAGATCATGCACTAAGTGCGAGGCGTAGAGGCCGGGTCGGCGGATATCAGCGGCGAGAAGAAGGCCGGGGCGGCGGGATCTTTTGGTAGCTCTCGGGGTGGGCGACCTCGGCGATCTAGATTTGCACCACGGCCGGCTCGAGCACTCCTACACCGTCTTGGGGCGGCGGCGTATTGAGGCGGTCGGGGCCCAGGACTTGGACTTCCGGTAGCGGGTGCTAACCGTCGAGTCCTCTCGGTGTGTCGATGTGGTAGATTCCATGCAGGAGTTGTGATACTACCTCGAGAGTTTGCTACACTTGCGGCCAGCGAGGTCACTATCTGAGTCTGTCAGGCAAAAGCGCTTGAGATGGTAGGAGTCGACTGCGGGTCTTTCGCCGGTCTTCACTCTGATTTACTCGCCCGGAGGCGGTGCTCGAGGACCAGTGTGGCGGAGGTCGTGGCGAGTCCTAGTTCTAGAGGTCCTCGAACGCATTTATGCCTTGTCCGGTAGCGGGACCATGGCGTCACGATGTCGTCCACGGGTACTTTATCGGTTTCATCTTTGTGGCGTGTATGCCTTGATAGATCAAGGTTCTACTCTGTCCTATATCTCCCCTTATTGCTAGTAGGATAGGGATAGAGCACGAGTCCATGGACCTTTTAGGTAGCTACGCCGATGGTGATTCGGTGGTAGCTCGGCGGGTATATAGGTCTTGCCCAGTGACTTTATGCAGTTGTCAGACCCTAGCCTACTTGATAGAGTTGGATATGACCTATTTTGATGTGATTATGGGTATGGATTGGCTAGCTTCTTTCGCCAATGTGGAGGCGAGGCGAGGTTAGTCTTGTTCCGATTTCGGGGGCCGGTTATTGAGTGGGAGAACAACGTGTCGAGAGGTAGATTTATTTCCTACCTCAAGGCTAGGAAGATGGTGCGGAAGGGTATATCTACCATCTCGTTCGGGTGTTTGATCTTGAGGTGCGGTACAGATTTTGATCGATTCCAGAGTCAGAGTTCCCGGATGTGTTTCGGATGACCTCCGGGTATCCCTCACGAGAGGAGATAGAGTTTTATCGATGTCTTTGCGGACACTCGGCTATTTCCATTCCGCCATACAGAATGGCACCCGAGTTGAGAGAGTTGAAGGACCGGTGAGAGATTTCTTTGGAGAAGGGCTTCATCGGGCCTAGTGTTTCTCTCCACAGGGGCCGGTATTGTTCGTGAAGAAGAAGGATGGGACGCTGCGCATGTGTGTTGATTACAGGCAGCTGAACAAGGTGACTATTAAGAACAGATATGTCACGACCCATTCCGGGGCCCGTGACTGGTGCCTTACCCGGGCACCCAAGTAGTCATACATCAGAGAAAATCAGCGGAAATAAAACATAAACATGAAACAAGAGATATGATAAATAAGCAGCGACCAAAAGCGATTTGCCTTACGAATATATATACATAAAAACCCAGTTATCCTTTTTACAAACTGCGCCAGCGATTACTACAGACCTCACAGAGTTTTTATACAACATGGCGGGACGGGGCCATACCACGAATGTACACGTACCTACGATGTGAGACTATACCAAAAGATAAGCCTCGAGAAAGCGGAGCTTCCCCGAATGACTGCGATCCTATGAGCGAGGATCGACAAGCGGTGTACCTACTGCGGCATGAACGCGGCCCCGAAAGAGTCGATACAAGTACCAAGTATGTGGCCGAAAAATACTATAAATGAAATCATAGCGATCTATATAAAGCATGAGACATGTATGATAGCAAACTACGATCCATAATAAATAGCGATCATGTAAGTCGAGGACTCGCCGCCAAAGTCATCACTCAAATATAACAATGGGTCTCACGCCTCAGCATCAATCATGCGTGGAATTCCTTCCTCACTGCGGCGATCTATGATATAATAACACGAGTACATCTGAACACCAAGTCCTACGAGTCATAAAAGCGTGCGGGGTAAATCTGAAGGCTAACTACCGATACCAAAGCCGTCATCAAGCGGCGGCAAGTCGAAAGCCAACTACGATACCAAAGCCGTACTAACAATACAATACAATAAAACCACGGGTGATATGGGGCAAGTCGAAGCCGACTACGGATACCTGGTAGTGTCACGTGGTGGCCGGGGCAAGTCTGAGCTAACTACCGGATACCAAGGCGTATCATGAGACTCGCCACGAAGGCGTCACGGCAATCTGGCCGACTACGGATACCAGTAGTATCACGTGGCCCGGGGCAAATCGAGGCTAACTACCGAATACCAAGGCGTATCACGAGACTTCGCCACTAAAGCGAGCAGGCAAGTCACGAGGGCTAACTACAGTACCAAGGCGAATCAGCCGAGGCGGGCAAATCTGGCAAACCACCGGTACCAAGCGAATCGGTAGAAACCTCATGGAGAGCTAGTCCGTGGAATAACACTATCAGCGAGGCGTGCGGAATTCTCGATCGCGCAAGTGCGTCCAAGTAATATCATAACAAATCGGTGGCCCTCCATTGAGAGGCGGCGGTATAGAAATACAATACTAGCACGACAAGGCTATCACACGCAAACATACCTGACTCGAGGTACTTTCATTTTATGCCAAAGTCCAGGTTTTAACCCCAAAGTACTACGTACGTTAAATTCTTTTTAAAAGATCCATTTCTTTTACAAAGGTCACCCGATGTCCGTATTATAAAAGTAGAGTCACTAACATTTTTAAGTAAACCAAAACAACTTCCATACTTTCCTTTTTAAACCACATTAAGACAATACTATGTCTTCTTTTTAGACCAAAACACTTCTCCTTTTTTAAAGTCAAGTTATCACTTTAAAACCAATGATAAAACCATTCTTTTGTTTTCATAAAGTTGTTATAACTAACTTCCCATAAAGCTGTTATAACACTTTATGTTTTAAACCAAAAACTCATCAATTCCTCTAAGTCATCTTTTCTTTTAGAAATCAAGTTCCTTACTTTGGAAATTTAAGAAAATCAATGCTTGTTTATACTGATTCTTATTAAAGCAGCCATGCTCTAGGATCTGTAATACAATTTCGTCTTATCTAAGCTTCTATGCAGATGGAGGTTTCTACTGTTTTTAATATAATAACTTATTCTTATTTCCGAAATCTGTAAAACATTATTCCTTTAAAAACCAGGTACTCATTACTCACGAATGAGGTTTCACACTTTAACAGACTTTAAATCAATTCAATTAAGTCAACCGTTCCTTTTATCACTCTTAAGTCGTTATACCTAACTTCCCATAAAGCTAGTATAACTTAAGCTTTCAAAACCAAGTATTACTCTTCTTTCAAAAACGGTTCTTAAATCTTTTGAAATACTTCAAGATTCTTATTATTCAGGCTTAAGTCAAAAGACATTGTCGTAAAACTACGTTCAGTTAATACACGTACGTCTACCATACTATATATATATTCTATTAAAATATCATGCTCAAGAGTATAGGAAGAATCACATACCTCGCGACGATTTATCGACTATTAGCAAATAGCTCCAAAGTATTGTAATCCTGCTAGCCTTTTCCACCCTTGGTAGAATATGCTACTCATGATTTCCAACCTATATCGGTCGTATAAGTGTATCGATGTCTAGACTATTACGTAAAATAATTCTACGGAAAATTGGCGACACTTCCTACCGCCAAACTACACAAGTCTCTGTAAATACGATCTATGTAAATCTGTTCAATCTTCTACGTAATAGTTCAATTCTCTTCTATGTATCTTATATACATTTCTATACTACTACGATATGTAATTTCCATTTACAATAGAAGGTCAAAGTATTTACCTCGATAAGCCCAAAATTATCCAAGTTTAAATGTCGATCTGAGCAACATTTAGCTCTACTCTGGCGCTCCAACCGCTCCAAACAACCCTTAGAAGTTCTACGCAACTCTACTTAACACTTGACCGACTATGAAGGTTTTCCTTAGGGTTTCGTTTAGTGGCTAAAGCACGTATAATCGTATTTCTGGGCTTTTCGTATTGGTGTAACCTTGGAATACTACAAGGTATTTTGGAATAGTAACAATACTTGGAGAATACTTTTCTACCAAGGGGGGGGGGGGTGTATTTACGAAAACAACTAGGCAAAGGGGGGGGTATACTCTCGGCCGAGGCTTCTCGAGGGGTTGGATTCGGCCAAGGCTCACAAAGGGGAGGGTGCTCTTGGGCGAGCTTTGCTAAGAGGAGGATTATTGCTTTGAAATTTCACAAGTGGGGAGGAAGAAATCCTTCAACTTAGGGGGGTATTTATAGGACTTTCAAGGGCTAGGATTAAGACAAGTGGTGGGCAAGTGTAGGGTGAGGATTTGGACATGTGTGTGTGGGTCCCACTTGCTCATCAACTACACAAAATATCCTACCTACTCTTTGACTACAAAAAACGCCAAGAAGGGCCCTTGAATTCGTCCACTTGAGGGTGACACTTGTCACCCTCTCGTTGGTCCAAAATATTTCATCTCTCAGAAAAATCCGCAAAAATTATAATTGACATAGCTGTATTTTTCCCTTCGCAAAGTCCGGAAAAGCGTTTAGTGAAAGCGACTCTTTTAAGCTAGTTGTGCACAATTTCGCCACTTTGCCTACTTAAGGCTTAAACTTTTGTCGTGCGCCCTCGCGTACATACTGCGGAAATACGGGTATAACATTCTCCTCCTTAGAAACATTAGTCCGAATGTTCCTTCTCAAGCGGATAACGATAAAGTTCCTCATAACAAGTTGCCAATGCCACACTGCCACCAAATAACACGTGCGCAAATACTTATCCCAAGTCAAGGAAATCACCTCTAGCATTACAAAAGCTTCCACCCGGTCTAAAAGATATCCCTTTGCACCTTTCTTCACAAAAGTAATGATCATTTCTATTCTCTCGTACATGTTCACTTCTTTCCTTACTCGTCGTACTTTTCTCGAACACTTGAACTCTTCTAGTATCGTACCATACTTGATCATCGCTTGATTTCCAAAACTTTGGAGTCACCACCTCCGAACTTGGTCATCTTACTAGCCTCGCTCTCTTTTAAGGCCATTCCGGCCTTCACGATCGATGCAGTCGAACATATCCACGAACTCATCGATGGTCATCTAAACTTGGGCCTAGCACCCTCGTGACCCTACCACACGGCGGGACCATCCATGACCCCACCACAATACTGGCGCGGGTTGACCCGCAGTGACTCAACCCGACCATTATCGCGCCAAACACTTGTTCTCACGATCGGAACAATCTTACCTATTCAAGTCACGAAGGCTACCACTTTCATCTTACACAACCCATGGAATTATCCCACAATACATTTATACGCATACCAAGTATTTTGACAAAGACTAACCGTAAAATCTTTTATTCAAGCCGGCCTTACATCTAAGGTCTCAACGTGTAATATTCTAAGGTTCATACCTTCCCTGTCCCCATACTTATTCTTTCAACTAACCATGTCTCTAAACCACAATATACACAATGCTATCTGTACATAGTACTCAACATATAATCATCGCATCACGCATGCTAAACTCTAGAGGTTTAAGGATATACCTGAAAAGATAGGTGGTTCAAAGGACCGCTAAAACTGGGAACTTCTACCGCGACCTGCATGGTGATGCTGCGATGTATGAGCATCCTGCCTAGCTATGGAAGGTGAAGAACCCGCAACTGATCTCGTAGCCTGTGCTATCCTACCTGTTATACCCCGTATTTCCAGAGTATGTACGTAAAGGAATACGTACAAAAAGTTTAGTCTTAAAGTTAGGCCTTGGACGATTTTTCGGGGACAACTCACAAAGCGAATAGTTTTCCGACGAAACGTTTCCACAGCTTTCGTAGGGTAAATTCCGGCTATGCCATTTCTAATTTTTGCGGATTTTTCCGAGAGACGGAACATTTTGGACCAACGGGAGGGCGACACTTGTCACCCTCCAATTGATGGATGTGAGGCGTTCATATGGCCGATTGGAGTTGCCAACTTGGTCAAGTTGTTGGTAAGATATTTTGTGTGCAAGTTGGCTAGGTACACTTGCCCTAATCTTGACCTTACACTTGCCTATCACTTGGCTAAATCTTGGCCATTGGTTGGCCATCCCTTGACCTATAAATACCCCCCTTAAGATGAAGAGTTCTTCATCCACAAATTACTTTCCAAGTCTTGAAAATCCTCCCTTCTCCCTTGTTAGCCATTTCGTCCAAGCCCTCTTCCTCTAGCCTAAGTGACCCTTGGCGAGGCTTACTCCCCTAGCCTGGCAAATCTACCCCCTCCCTTGGTAGAAAAGTTGTCTTCTAGTATTGTTATAATGCCCAAAATACCCTAGCCCAAATCCCTTAGTCCTTAGTAGAAGTTGTGAAGAACTTCAAGGTTTTGGAACTATCGGACGTTCAACTTAGGAGCTAAACCTTGCTCGGTAGCGACTTTTATCTTGGATATTATTGGGCTTACGAGGTAAATAAACTTACCCTTCTTTTATAATTAGAGAATATATCTTTGTAGAAGTATAAGAATAAGTATAAATACTTAGGCAGATATTCTGAATAGAATTGGTATTATCACGATGAAGGGTTTAAAGAAGAATAATTGAGCTGTACTCACATAGAATTTGTTTACACGATGAACTCATATAACTACTTGGGTAGGGTTGTCTTTGCCCGACTTTCAGTAGAATTGTGAACCCTCTGTTTAGAATGACCTTGAGTAGTCTAGACTTTGATAGATGTGCGTGACTATTATAGGTGATTCTGCATGCGCGACATATTGACTTGGCGGAAGGTTTTTAGAGAAGGTATGTGATTCTTCCTAAAGCATGATATTTTAAATATATATAGTGCGGTAGGCGTACATGTGTTAGCGAATAATAACTACGGCAATGTCTTTCGACTTAAGCCTGAATAATACTTACGGCAATGTCTTTCGACTTAAGCCTGAATAATAAAGATCTTAAAAAGTCTTTCAAAAGAATTATAACACAATTTTGAAAGAAGACGAATAGTTGTTTATTTAAAAACAAGAAGCTTAAGGGTTATACTAGCTTTATGGGAAGTTAAGTATAACGGCTTAAGCTTTATAAAAGACAGTTTACTTATGTGTTTGATAAAGACTTGTATTGATTTAAAAAGGTATAATAAGATAGTTTTGGTGAGTAGACATATTGTGACCACATGTGTTAGTATCTTGTATGCAACTTGTGTAAAAGTCGATCTTACTTATGCTTATGTTGTTTGAACTATAATTTGTTGTGTTAATCTTATATCACTCGCCTCTTGAGATGATCACAGGGGTTAAGGCGCCTCCGTGCGGGGTAGACTCGGTGATGCAGGACCGTGATTGAGAATACCTCATGCGGGTCGAGGGCCTATGCGGGCTCTGAGAGTTCGAGTTAGTATGCGGGGTTATGCCTCATGCGGTCTATGTGGCCATGCGGACAGCGAGTCCGGGGCGATGCCGGAGTAGCTACCCTCGATGCGGGTCATACCTCATGCGGGCCCCGTGAGTGGCCTATGCGGACTCGGAGTCGAGATTTGGCTAGCGAATGATGATGTGGGCGAGTGGCCTGTTTGATCATTCGCGGCCTAGACAAGACCTATTACAGTTTACCTATTGTTGCTCTTGTTTGTGATGTGGCACTATATGCGGTTTCTTGGTTGTTTCACACATATTTGTAAATGGTTTTAAAAATGATATGTTTTCATTTAAGTACCTTACGATTTCGCATACTTAGTACTGTTGTCTTGACCTCCTTGAGTGCGTTCATGCTGCGGTAAGAGCAAGCAGTGCTAGATCCACATCCTTAGGATCTCTTTGCATTGGTGTCGAGCTCCGTCTGCTTATAGGAGCTCTACTTTTTGGTATGATCTCCTGTATTGTAGGTAGTTTTATGCGATCGGGTATGGCGGGGCCACTGTCCGCCATAGTTGTTACTTCCTTAGAGTGCAGTAGTACTATTATGCGGTTGGGATGTAGCGCAAAACTTGAGTTATATATATTATGCTTAGAAAGGCAAGCTTTTCATCAGATAAAGCATTTACATTTTACTCTGTTTCTGTCTTGTTTTATATATTTCCATTGGTTACTACGATATATGACTACTTGGGTGCCCGGTAAGGCACGATCCACGAACCGGGCAGTCGTGACAAAAGTAGTATCGAGCGATTAATCCTCGGAAAGTGTCTGAACCGTATCTAGTAAGTCTTGATTATCGGTGTGTTGTGCACCAATAATTAGGAGGCTATAGGATATTTAGGATTGGTTTCCATTCTTCTCATTACGAGATCGTGCTTTAGAAAGGCATGTTATAGGTTGGACCCTCTAACGTATTCCTTTCTATAACGATTATGCCTCACGTAAAACCGGGCCCGAGAAGGGCAAAGCGTAGGAGGCGCTAGCGAGACACCCGAGTCACGAGGCTCGAGCCCGATCTATACGAGGCGGCGAGTTCTATGGCGCCCGCCGACCCAGCGAGACCACGGTACCCGCCTCGCATCCCGCGGCTGGGCGGAGGTTAGGGTACAAGAGATAACCCGGCTATTGGCTAGAGTTGTGGCGAATACGAGAGAGGCTGAATCTGGCGATTCGATTCAGCTCGGCTCGATCGCACCGTGGTACACGAGGCGAATAGTTTGAGACTACGAGATTTCTTGAGTTGTAGCCCGCGAGTTTTGCGGGTGAGGCGGAGGATGATCGCGAGGAGTTCATCCGTCGGCTTGAAGGATCATGCGGGTGGTGAGGCCTCGAGGCGAGTCTGTGACGCCGGTTCGCGTCGGCTGCGTGATACGCGATCGATTGGTTTGATTCATGGGAGTTATCGGGAAACCGCAGCGTCCCAGCTACTTAGGATGAGTTCTCGAGGCTTTCCTCGCTCACTTCTTGCCTCGCACGGATGAGGAGGCGCGGGTGATAGATTTTTTCTTTGGCGAGAGGGCGTGCTTGTCGGGAGTACAATGTCGAGTTTGATTCATTGGCTCGATATGTCCCGGCATTGGTAGCGAATATGGAGGATAGGGTGCACCGCTCGTCGCGGGCTAGATGATTATATGGCGAGTCGTATGCGGGTGTTTCTCTCGGCCGGGTATGGGCATCACCGTATGCGACTCGCCGCCTTGGATGCGAGGCGAGGTCGGCAGTGGGCGACGGCGGCGAAGAAGGCGGGGCGGGAGGGTCTTACGGTGGCTATCGTGGTGGCGGCCTCGGCGGCGATCTAGGTGCACCACGGCCCGGCTCGAGCACTCTGCGCGCGTCCTCGGCGGCCCGAGTATTCGGCGGACCGGGGCCCGGGGCTTGAGCGTCGAGTAGCGAGTGCGGCGATCGGGACCACCCCCGGTGTGGCGTCGGTAGATCCCATTACGGGAAGTGTGGTACTGTTTTGGAGCTTATTACGATTGTAGCAGCGGTCACTTTGCGGCTTGTCAGGCCGGCGTGGCCCGGTGGTAGGGCTCGGCCGAGTTACATTGCGGCCATCATCTCTCTGATTACTCGCCGGGGCGAGTACACATGGGTCAGCCAGTCGCGGCGGTCGTGGCTCGGGTCCCGATTCTAGCGGTCCTCGAGAACGCGCATTTATGCTTTGTCGGTAGAAGCGGATCGGGAGGCCTCACTTTGATGTCGTCACGGTACCTTATCGATTCTGGGTTTGATGTTTATGCTTTGATAGATCGGGTTCTACTCTGTCCTATATATCTCCCACTTGTTGCTAGTAGGATAGGGGTAGAGCACGAGTCCATGACCCTTTCGAGGTAGCTACGCTTTGTGGGTGATTCGGTGGTAGCTCGGCGGGTATATAGAGCTTGTCTGTGACCATTCTGATCGTCGGACCACTGGCGGAAACTTGATAGAGTTGGAAATGATTGACTTGGCGTGATTATGGGGATGGATTGGCTAGCTTCTTGCTACGCCAATGTAGGCTGCGAGAGAAAGTAATGCGGTTCGATTTCTGAGGGCCGGTTGTTGAGTGGAAGAGAACGCGGTATCGTAGGGGTAGGTTTATTTCCTACCTCAAGGCTAGGAAGATAGTGCGAGAAGGGTATATCTACCATCTCGTTCGAGTGTTTGATCACGAGGCTGCGATGCAGTTTTGATCGATCGATGGTCGAGAGAGTTCCCGGGCGTGTTTCGGGCGACCTCCGGATATCCCTCTGAGAGGAGATTGAGTTTTGTATAGACACATTGCGGACACTCGGCCTATTTCCATTCTGCCATCTGAGAATGGCACTGCCAGTTGAGAGAGTTGAAGGATCAGCTTAGGGATTTCTTTGGAGAAGGGCTTCATCGGGCCTAGTGTTTCACCACAGGGAGCCGGTATTGTTCGTGAAGAAGAAGGGCGGGGCCAGCTGCGCATGTGTGTTGACTTCTGACGGTGAACAAGGTGACCATTAAACGAATACCCCCTTCCGAGATTGATGATTTGTTCGACCCGATTGCGAGCGCGAGATGTTTTCAAGATTGATCTACGGTCGGGCTATCATCAGTGCGAGTCGAGAGAGGTGGATGTCCACAGAATTTGCATTCGGGACGATACGGGCATTATGAGTTCGGTCATGTCTTTTGGGTTGACGATGCTCGGCGGTATTCATGGATTTGATGAGCGAGTGTTCAAACCATTTTGAACACGTTTGTAATAGTGTTCATTGATGATATCTTGGTTTATTCGCTCGGAGGCGGGAGCATGCGAGCGTTTGAGGCTGTCTTGTGATTCTCGAGATCGGCGGATTATGCCAAGTTTTCCAAATGTGAGTTTTGGTTGACTTGATGGCGTTTCGGGCATATTGTCGGTGATGGCATTCAGTGGATCGGTCAAGATCGAAGCGATCGGGACTTGGCCTGACCTCTTACTCGACGAGGTTCGCGATTTTACGGGCCTTGCGAGGATATTATCGGCGGTTCGTGGAAGTTTGCTTATCTACTGCACCATTGACGGTGACTCGAGAAAACGGCCAAGTTTGATGGGCGATGCTTGTGGCGGGGTTTCGATTCTTTGAAAGAGGCGGCGGCCGCCCGTTCTTACTCTTCGGAGGTCGAGCGGTTATGTTGTGTATTGTGATGCGTCGGGCATCGGTGAGATGTGTGTTGTTGCGGCATGGTAGAGTTATAAGCGTCGCATCCGAAGCGGCTTAAGAAACACGAGAGGAACTACCCGCGTGATTTGGAATTGGCGGTGATTCACGCTTTGAAGATCTGGAGACACTATTTGTATGGGGTTCATGTGGATATTTATACAGACACGAGAGCCTCGGTATATCTTGACGGAGGAGGTGAACTTACGGCGAGCGGTGGTTAGAGTTGCTTAAGGATTACGATGTTGATATCTGTACCACGGGGAAGGCGATGTTGTGGCGAATGCTCTTAGTCGTAGGTCGATGGGAGCCTATCGGATGTGCGGCTAGAGAGAAGGGACATGGTTAGTGATTTGCACGATTAGCGAGCCTTGGTGTCCGTTTGATTGATTACGATAGCGATGGGGTTAGAGTTCGTGAGGTTGCGAGTCTTCCATCGTCGAGGAGGTGAAGAGGCAGCGATTCGAGATCGGCTTTGATTCGATATCGTGTCTGACTCTTACGTGAGGGCAAGGGTCCTTTTGAGTGGCGCTGATGGGGTGCTAAGGTTTGAGGCGAGTTGTGTGTTCGGATGTTTGAGGACTTGTGAGTTCTTGGGGAAGCACACAGCGGCGTTACTCTATCCGTCGAAGTCGACCAAGATGTACCACGACGCTTAGATCGTGTATTGGTGGGATGGCTTGAAGAGGGCGTTGCGAGTTCGTAGCTCGGTGCGTGTTGTCGGCGGTGAAGGTAGAGCACGAGAGACACGGTGGTTTGTTGCGGCGATAGAGATCCGACACGGAAGTGGGAGGTAATCAACATGGACTTCATCACGGGATTACCTCACTCGGAGGAGACATGATTCTATATGGGTTATCGTCGACGGTGAAAATCAGCCCACTTTCTTCCGTCGGGGCGACTTTTTGGTGAGATTATGCGGACTTTACATCAGAGATCGTCGGTGCATGAGTCCCTGCCGATCATATCGAGCGGAGGAGCCCGGTTCTGGCGGCAGAGTCGCTTCGAGAGGGTTTAGGGGCGAGTGAGCGAGTCTGCATTTCATCCGCAGAGCAGACGGACGGCGAGCGCACTATCGGACTGCGAGGATATCTTTGCGAGCTGTGTTGTCTTTCGATGGTAGTTGGGAGGATCATTTGCCTCTAGTTGAGTTCGCGTATAATAATAGCTACCACTCCGGTATTCGGATGGCGCCTTATGAGGCCTTGTATGGGAGGAAGTGCGGTCGCCTATAGGTTGGTTCGAGTGGCGAGAGTGCGGCTAGTGGGACCAGATTTGGTGCGGCGATGGATAAGGTGAAGCTTATCGAGGCGGCTATTGGCGGCTGAGTCGGCAAGTCGTATCATATCATCGTCGTCGACATCGGAGTTCGCGATTGATGATTGGGTTTTCTGAAGGTGTCACCCATGAAGGTGTGATGAGATTCGGGAAGAAGGAAACTTCGGCCAGTACATTGGGCGTTTTGGTGTCGCGGGGTAGGCAAGGTTGCCTATGAGTTGAATCTGCCGTCCGTCTGGAAGCGGTGCATCCGGTGTTTCACGTTTCTATCTTTGAGAGATGTATCGAGGATCCATCTAGGGTACATCCGATTGGCGATGTCCAGTGACCAGGGGTTATCGTATGAGAGATTCCATGCGCGATGTCGATCGTCGAGTTAGGCGTCTGCGGACGAAGGGCGTGGCTTCCGTCAAAGTCTTGTGGCGGAGCGAGCTCGAGGAGGAGATGGCGTGGGAAGCCGAGGAGGACATGAGGCGAAGTATCCTCACCTATTCCCCACACCTCCGGGTAATTCACTTTCCTCTTGTAAATCTTCATTATCGTTTATGCCTAAGTGTTGTTTTATGGCGTGTGGCTTTTGTAAACCGTTTAAGTTTTGAAGAACCTTATCGTTATATGTCTTGGGAAGGAACATTCGGGACGAATGTTTCTAAGGAGGAGAATGTTATACCCGTATTTCGGAGTATGTGCGTAAAGGAATACGTCTGAAGTTTGGTCTTAAAGTTAGGCCTTGGGCGATTTTTGGGCCTGACTCACCAGCGAATAGTTTTTAGGCGAAGCGTTTCCACGACTTTCGTAGGGTAAATTCGGCTATGCCATTTCTAATTTTTGCGGATTTTTAGAGGCGGAACATTTTGGACCAGCGGGAGGCGACACTTGTCACCTCCGATTGATGGATGTGAGGCGTTCATATGGCGATTGGGTTGCCAACTTGGTCAAGTTGTTGGTAAGATATTTTGTGTGCAAGTTGGCTAGGTACACTTGCCTAATCTTGACCTTACACTTGCCTAGCACTTGGCTAAATCTTGGCCATTGGTTGGCCATCCCTTGACCTATAAATACCCCCCTTAAGATGAAGAGTTCTTCATCCACAAATTACTTCCAAGTCTTGAACAATCCTCCCCTCTCCCTTGTTAGCCATTTCGTCCAAGCCCTCTTCCCCTAGCCTAAGTGACCCTTGGCGAGGCTTACTCCCCACAGCCTGGCGAAATCTACCCCCTCCCTTGGTAGAAAAGTTGCCTTCTAGTATTGTTATAATGCCCAAAATACCCTAGCCCAAATCCCTTAGTCCTTAGTAGAAGTTGTGAAGAACTTCTAAGGTTTCCTTGGAACTATCGGACGTTCAACTTAGGAGCTAAACCTTGCTCGGTAGCGACTTTTATCTTGGATATTATTGGGCTTACAGGGTAAATAAACTTACCCTTCTTTTATAATTAGAGAATATATCTTTGTAGAAGTATAAGAATAAGTATAAATACTTAGGCGAATATTCTGAATAGAATTGAGCTATTATCACGATAGAAGGGTTTAAAGAAGAATAATTGAGCTGTACTCACATGGGAATTTGTTTACAGTGAACTCATATAACTCACGGTAGGGTTGTGCTGCCCGACTTTCCGTAGAATTGTGAACCCTGCATTTAGAATGACCTTGAGTAGTCTAGACTTTGATAGATGTCTGTGACTATTATAAATTTGATTCTCTGCGCGACATATTGACTTGGTAGAAGGTTTTGTAGAAGGTATGTGATTCTTCCTAAAGCATGATATTTTAAATATATATAGTACGGTAGACGTACATGTGTTAACTGAATAATAACTACGGCAATGTCTTTCGACTTAAGCCTGAATAATACTTACGGCAATGTCTTTCGACTTAAGCCTGAATAATAAAGATCTTAAAAAGTCTTTCAAAAGAATTATAACACAATTTTGAAAGAAGACGAATAGTTGTTTATTTAAAAACAAGAAGCTTAAGGGTTATACTAGCTTTATGGGAAGTTAAGTATAACGGCTTAAGCTTTATAAAAAGGCAGTTTACTTATGTGTTTGATAAAGACTTGTATTGATTTACGAAAGGTATAATAAGATAGTTTTTGGTGAGTAGACATATTGTGACCACATGTGTTAGTATCTTGTAGCAGCTTGTGTAAAGAGTCGATCTTACTTATGCTTATGTTGTTTGAACTATAAGCTGTTGTGTTAATCTACTATATCACTCGCCTCTTGAGATGATCTGGGGTTAAGCGCCTCCGTCTGGGGTAGACTCGGTGATGCAGGACCGTGATTCGAGAATACCTCATGCGGGTCGAGGGCTATCTATGGCTCTGAGAGTTCGAGTTAGTATGCGGGGTTATGCCTCATCATGCGATGCTGTGGCCATGCGGACAACGAGTCGGGGCGATGCAGGAGTAGCTACCTCGATGCGAGTCATACCTCATGCGGGCCCGTGTGAGTGGCCTATGCGGACTCGGGAGTCGAGTTAGGCTAGCGAGAATGATGATGTGGCGAGTGGCCTGTTTACGATCATTCGCGGCCTAGACAAGACCTATTCTGATTTACCTATTGTTGCTCTTGTTTGTGATGTGGCACTATGCGGTTTCCTTAGTTGTTTCACACATATTTGTAAACTGGTTTTAAAAATGATATGTTTTCATTTAAGTACCTTACAGTTTCGCATACTTAGTACTGTTATGACCTCGCCCGAGGCTGCGTTCATGCAGCGGTAAGAGGCAGCAGTGCTAGATCCACGTCCTTAGGATCTCTTTGCATTGGTGTCGGGAGCTCCATCTTCTAGGAGCTCTACTTTTGGTATGATCTCCTGTATTGTAGGTAGTTTTGTATCTGATCGAGTATGGCGGGGCCACTGTCCGCCATAGTTGTTACTTCCTTAAGTGCAGTAGTACTATTATGCAGTTGGGATGTAGCGCAAAACTTGAGTTATATATATTATGCGAAAGGCAAGCTTTTCATCGATAAAGCATTTACATTTTTACTCTGTTTCTGTCTTGTTTTATATATTTCATTGGTTACTCGATATATGACTACTTGGGTGCCCGGTAAGGCACGATCCACGGGCCGAGCAGGTCGTGACACTACGATGCTACCACAGTGGACGGTCTCGCCAAATGACCTGTTGTATGGCATAACAATCTCCCAAATTAGTCGACATTCTCCGCATGAAGTTTTCCATAGTGCGGTGAGACAAGGGTGACCTTATCTGGCGAGCATTCCTACTCCCCTGAAAACCTGAAACCTGAGAGCCCTGACCTGCTCCTGAATATCCCAAACGTCCGAAAGGCGTGGAGGACCACTGTCTTGGCGGAGTGCATGCTAACTTCTTCTTTGAGGCGGTCCGCCTCGAAAGTTATCGAAGGACCACTGCATTGCGGCCTGCCTGGCGATCTTGGTCGTTCAGTCGACCTCTCCGCTCCTCGCCAGTGCATAAGCTGCATGCGGGCAATGTCCATGCCGGTGAAGAGCTACACCAGCGCAACTCTACGCCAAATAATCATCGAGCCACGTGACATAGCGGTGCACTCATCCTCCATCATCTGCTACTAACGCGAGGACATCTGAGCGATGAGTCGAACTCCACATTGTACTCACGAACGTCGCCAGCTCTGCCTCAACACCAAAAATCTGTCGGCCCGAGCCCTCCTCGTCTGTGGAGGCAAGAAATGTGCAAGAAATTCCTCCGAGAACACGTCCCAAATAGTTGGAGGCGCATGCTCCCCCCGGGACAGCTCCCACGAATCAAACGATCATTGCAGTATCACGCAGCCGATGTGAACCTAAGACCACTGACTCGGTCTCCGAAGCCTTGTTCACTCTCATGGTCCGCTGTAACTGTCTGATGAACTCCTGCGGATCATCCTCAGGCCTCGATCCATAAAACAACGGCGGTGCGACTTCGAGAAAGTCCATGATCTCAAACTATCACGCTCGGGTGAACTACGGGTACTACCGGTACCGGAATCGCTGCATCCAGCTTATCCTCGTGCATTGCCACTATCCTGGCCAATAACTGGGCCATATCCTTGTACCCCATATCTTACGCTCCGGTGTGGGTGGAGGCTCAGTCTTGTGGTCTCGGCGACCCTTCTGCGACTCTAAACTCTCGAAATTTGGCGGCGTGCAAAACTTGCCGTCTGAAGCACTATCTCAGGTAATGACTGGGCCTGCGCCCCCGTACTCCTCTGTATCCTACCAGCAGTTTCCTCAACTGTCTTGCCCATCTGGGCCCGGGTTACCTTGCGCGGAGGCACAACTGGTAAAAATCGAAATATGTCTGAGGGGTCCAACTTATAACACAACTCTAAGGCACGATCTCAGAATGAGAAGAATGGAAACCAATCCTAAATGTCCTGCTGACCTCACGATTATAGATGTGGTGCCTGACACACCGATAATCAAGACTCTACTAGACACGGCGTAGACACTTTCCGAGGACTAAGCGCTCGATACCACTTTTGTCACGACCCGTTCGGGGCGTGATGCCTTACGGCACCCAGTAGTCATCGTCGAGAGAAAATCGTGGAAATAAAACATAAACATGAAACAAGAGATATGATAAATAAGCAGGCCAACCAAAGCGATTTGCCTTACGAATATATATACATAAAAACCGAAAGTTATCCTTTTTACAAACTACGCCTGGCGGTACTACGGACCTACAGAGTTTTTATACAACATGACGGGAGGCCCGTACCCACGAATGTACCGTACCTATAGTGAGGACTATACGAAAGATAAGCCTCGGAGAAGCGGAGCTTCCCAGCAATGACTGCGATCATGAGCGAGGATCGACAAGCGGTGTACCTACACTGCGACATGAGCGGCCCCAGAAGGAGTCGATCTGCGGTACCAGTATGTGGCGAAAAATCGTAAATGAAATCATAGCGATCTATATAAAGCGGGAGACATGTATGATAACCAAACTACGATCCATAATAAATAGCGATCATGTAAGTCGAGGACTCGCGCCTCAAAGTCATCACTCGAATATAACTATGGGTCTCACGCCAGCATCAATCGTGCGTGGAATACCTTCGCCATTTCGGCGATGCATGATATAATAACACCAAGTACATACAAACACCAAGTCCTACGAGTCATAAAACCGTGCGGGGGTAATCTGAAGGCTAACTACCGAATACCAAGGCTGCGTCATCAAGCGGCCAGGGCAAGCCAACTACGATACCAAAGTCGTACTAACAATACAATACAATCAAACAGCGGGCGTCGGGCAAATCTGGCCGACTACGGATACGAGCCGTATCGCGTGGCTGGCGGGAAAATCTGAGCTAACTACGGATACAAGGCGTATCACGAGACTCGCCCACGAAAGCGTCACGGGGCAATGCAGCCGACTACGGATACCAAGTATCACGTGGCGGCCGGGGCAAGTCACGAGGGCTAACTACGGATACCAAGGCGTATCACGAGACTTCACCACTAAACTGAGCAGGGCAAGTCGAGGGCTAACTACGGTATCAAGGCCGTCAGCCACGAGGCGGGGCAAGTCTGGCCGACCACCGGTACGAGGCCGAATCGGTGAAACCTCGTGGAGATCTAGTCCGTGGAATAACACTATCAGCGAGGCGTGCAGTGAAATTCTCCGTCCTTGCGATGCGTCCAGTAATATCATAACAAATCGGTGGCCCTCCATTGAGAGCGGACGGTATAGAAATGCAATACTAACACGACAAGGCTATCACGCGCATGACATCTGTGACTCGAGGTACTTTCGTTTTATGCCAAAGTCGGGTTTTAACCCCAAGTACTACGTGCGTTAAATTCTTTTTAAAAGATCCATTTCTTTTACAAAGGTCACCGATGCCCGTATTATAAAAGTAGAGTGACTAACATTTTTAAGTAAACCAAAACAACTTCCATACTTTCCTTTTTAAACCACATTAAGACAATATTATGCCTTCTTTTTAGACCAAAACACTTCTCCTTTTTTAAAGTCAAGTTATCACTTTAAAACCAATGATAAAACCATTCTTTTGTTTTCATAAAGTCGTTATAACTAACTTCCCATAAACATTTATAACACTTTATGTTTTAAACCAAAAACTCATCAATTCCTTAAGTCATCTTTTCTTTTAGAAATCAAGTTCCTTACTTTGGAAATTTAAGAAAATCAATGTTTGTTTATACTGATTCTTATTAAAGCAGCCATGCTCTAGGATGCATAATACAATTTAAATCTTATCTAAGCTTCTATGCGGATGGAGGTTTCTCTTGTTTTTAATATAATAACTTATTCTTATTTAGAAATCGTAAAACATTATTCCTTTAAAAACCGGTACTCATTACTCACGAATGAGGTTTCACACTTTATGAGACTTTAAATCAATTCAATTAAGTCAACCGTTCCTTTTATCACTCTTAAGTCGTTATACCTAACTTCCCATAAAGCTAGTATAACTTAAGCTTTCAAAACCAAGTATTACTCTTCTTTCAAAAACGGTTCTTAAATCTTTTGAAATACTTCAAGATTCTTATTATTCAGGCTTAAGTCAAAAGACATTGTCGTAAAACTACGTTCAGTTAATACACGTACGTCTACCGTACTATATATATATTCTTTTAAAATATCATGCTCAAGAGTATAGGAAGAATCACATACCTCGCGACGATTTATCGACTATTAGCAAATAGCTCCAAAGTATTGTAATCCTGCTAGCCTTTTCCACCCTTCGAGTAGAATATGCTACTTGCAGTACTTCAACCTATATCGGTCATATAAGTCTATCAATGTCTAGACTATTCTGTAAAATAATTCTACGGAAAATTGGGCGTGACTTACTGCAGCCAAACTACACAAGTCTACTGTAAATACAGTCCTATGTAAGTACATTTCAATCTTCTTCTGTAATAGTTCAATTCTCTTCTATGTATCTTATATACATTTCTATACTACTACAGTATGTAATTTCCATTTACAATAGAAGGTCAAGAGTATTTACCTCGATAAGCCCAAAATTATCCAAGTTTAAATATCGATCCTGAGCAACGTTTAGCTCCTACTCTGGGCGCTCCAACCCGCTCCAAACAACCCTTAGAAGTTCTACGCAACTTCTACTTAACACTTCAACCGACTATGAAGGTTTTTCCTTAGGGTTTCGTTTAGTGGCTAAAGGAAGTATAATAGTATTTCTGGGCTTTTAGTATAGGTGTAACCTTGGAATACTACAAGGTATTTTGGAATAGTAACAATACTTGGAGAATACTTTTCTACCAAGGGTGTATTCTGAAAACAACTAGGCAAAGGGGTTGGTTTGACGAGGCTCACAAAGGGGGGGAGGGGTGCTCTTGGACGAGAGCTTTGCTAAGAGGGGAGGGATTTTTTCTTTGAAATTTCATAAGTGTGGATGAAGAGTATGTACGTGAGGGCGTACGTACAAAATTTTAGCCTTAAAGTTAGGCATAGGACGAAAATTTGTGCACAACCCACGAAAAGAATTGTTTTCAGAAGCGTTTTCCAAGACTTGCGAAGGAAAATTACGGCTCGACATTTATAATTTTTGCGGATTTTTCGGTGGCGAAATATTTTGGACCATTAGGAGGGCGACATGTGTCACCCTTAGTTGGCTTTGGTTGGACGAATTGGGGGGCCTAGTGGGCAAGTCAATTGGTCAAGTCTTGCAAGTTGGTTTTATGTGAGTGGGAGTAGGTAGGAGGTGGACGGTTTTTGTGAGGTAGTGGAGTCCACATGGCTCATTGTTGTGGTGGGCATGTGTTCCAATATTGTGGTGGACATATGTCCTAATTTTGTGGGAGACACTTGGTTGGAAGACCTCGTCTTTCACATGGATCCTAATCGACCCTCAACTTGTTTTAATCTTGTCCCTTGAGTGTTCTATAAATACCCCCCTTGGTGAAGACTTCTTCCACTCCACACTTTCTAAGTCTCAAAATCCTTTCCCTTGTAGTAGTGTTCTCGTCCCAGCTCCTCCCCCTTCCTTGTGGCTTAGTGAGACCCCACTTTGTAGAAAGTTGCCTTCTAGTATAGTTACTATTCCAAAATACCCTAGCCCCAAATCCCTTATATTATTTAAGTATAAGTTGTTTAGAAACTTCTAAGGGGTTCTTGGAGCTTTCGGAGCGTGCAATTAGGAGCTAAACCTTGCTCAGGATCGACATTTAACTTGGATAATTTTGGGCTTATCGAGGTAAATACTCTTGTCCTTCTATTATAATTGGATATTACATATAAGAATAGTTAAGAGTTGAGTATAAGATATAGAAGGATATAAAAGAATAGAATTGAACTGTAATCACAGTAGAAGGGTATAAAAGAAGAATTGTTGTACTTACATGGGTTTGTATTCTGATGAACTTGAGTAGTTTGTGGGTAGGGAAATGCTGATTTTCCGTAGAATAGAGAACCCTCTGTTTATAATATCCTCTGAGTAGTCTAGGCGTTGATAGGCGTGTTGGTATTATAGGTTGATACTCTGCGCGCGACATACTCGACTTGGCAGGTGGATTTCGCCGAGAAGGTATGTGATTCTTCCTATCCCCTTGAGCATGATATTTTAAAATATATATAGTACGGTAGACGTACGTGTGTTAACTGAACATGGTTTTACTGGACGTATGTTGACTTGAGTCTAAATAATAAGAACCTTGAAGTATTTCAAAAGAATTATGAATCATTTTTTAAAGAAGAGTAATACTTGATTTTTTTAAACAGAAAACTTAAGAGTTATACTAACTTTATGGGAAGTTAGATATAACGACTTAAGAAAGATAAAAGGAACGGTTTTACTTATTTGTTTATGAAAATATTGTATTGATTTCTGAAAAGTGTAGTAAGATGGTTTGATAAGTAAACATGTTATGATGTTACGCGTGTTAGTGTCTTGTGATGTTGTGTAAGGGGGTTATTCTTGTTGTGCTTACGTTGTTAAACGTTAAGCGTCATCTTGTTCTTATATCACATACCCCGCCGACTTGTTATCACAGGGCTTGCCACCGCTTGATGCGGTCTATCACGGCTATCGCGATGCGTGTGACCATGCGGGCTGCGGGAGTTCGAGTTGATCATTCGGTGTATTATCACGATGCGAGAATGCCTCATGCGATGCAGTGTGACTATGCGGTCTATGTGACTATGCGGTGCGAAGTCTAGGAGGATACCGCGGGCTAGCTACCCCGTCACGAGAATACCTCATGCGGGTGCATGTGTGACCTATGCGGTGCGGGAGTTCGAGATTAGGCTCGCATAATGATACTATGGGCGATTAGCCTTGCCCGATCATTAGCGGACTAGAAAAGACCCGGTTATGTTATATCTATTTTGCTTTTGGTTATCTTTGTGGCACTATGTGTGAATTACATTGGTTGTTTCGTACATATTTGTAGAATTGCTTTTAAAATGGTATGATTTCATTTAAAGTACTTTCTGATTTCACATACTTAGTACTGTTATCTTGACCTCCTTGAGTGCGTTCATCTGCATGAGTAAAGGGAAGCGGTGCGGATCCTCGATTTTAGGATCTTTTCTTTGGTGTCAGTGCTCCGTCTTCTCGGAGGCTCGACTTTTGGGTATGATCTCCTGTTGTTGTAGATAGTTTTGTACATTCGAGGTATGGCGGGATACTGTCCGCCATAGTTGTTTACTTCCTTAAGTGCAGTAGTCTATTATGCAGTTGGGATGTAAGCTTGCGGACTTGGTTTATATATATATGCGAAAGGCGACTTTTCTCAAATAAAGCGTGTCTCATTTTACATTTGTTTCATGTCTTGTTTTTATATTCCGATTACTACGATGTATGCCTACTTGGGTGCCGGGTAAGGCACCGATCATGGGCAGGATCGGTCGTGATAAAAGTGGTATCGAGCGGTTAATCCTCGGAAAGTGTCTATAGCCGTATCTAGTAAGTCTTGATTATCGGTGTGTTGTGCACACCAATGTCGAGGAGGCTATAGGATATTTAGGATTAGTTTCCATTATTCTCACTCTGAGATCGTGCCTTAGAGTTGTGTTATAAGTTGGACCCTCTAACGTATTTCCTTTCTTTATGATTATGCCTCGCGTAAAGCAACCGGGCCCAGAAGAGCAAAGCGGTGAGGAGGCTGCTAGTAGGACAAAGTCACGAGGGCTCGAGCCCGATCCATGCAGAGGCGGCGAGTTCCGCGGCATGCCGGCCTAGCGAGTTTAGGGCGCGGCGATGGTGATGAGACACGATGCTGCACCTCCGGTCTCGCGGCTGGAAGCGGAGAGATGGGTTACAAAGAGATGGCCCGATTCTTGGCGGGATCGTGGCGAACATGAGATAAGTGGGCCGGCGATTCGATGCACCGTGGTACGTCTAGATCGGACGACTGAGACTACGGGATTTTACGAGTTGTAGCCGCGAGTTCTACGGGTCGAGGCACGAGGATGATCGCGAGTTCATCCGTCGATTACATAGGATCGTCACGAGTGATCAAGGCTTGGAGACCGTCGTGATCTTCGGTTCGCATCGGCTGCGTGATACGCGATCGGGTTTGATTCGTGGGAGCTATCGGGAGAAACCGCAGCCTCGGCTATTTGGGGCGAGTTCTCGGAGGCTTTTCTCACTCATTCTTGCCTCCGCGAGATGAGGAGAACGCGGGCGATAAGTTTTGATCTTTGAGGCAGAGAGGGTGCACCGTTAGGGAGTATAACGTTGAGTTCGATTCGTTGGCTCGATATGTCCCACTGCGCTAATGCGGACATGGAGGCCGAGTGCGCGCTACGTCGCAGGTTAGATGATTATCAGTAGAGTCTTGCTCAGCGTGGCTCTTGAGGGCATGGACATTGCCCGCATCTGAGCTAAATGCACTTGGATGCGAGGCGTAGAGGCCGGCGGGTCGGCGGATATCGGCGGCGAGAAGAAGGCGGGGCGTCGGGATCTTACGGTAGCTCTCGGGGTGGGCGACCTCGGCCCGCGATGTCACGCGACTGAGCGGGGCGTGGTGGTGCCTTACCCGGGCACCCTCGTGATCTGACATCGAGAGAAAATCAGCGGAAATAAAAACATAAACATGAAACAAGAGACATGATAAATAAGCAGACTGACCAAAGCGGTTGCCTTACGTATATATACATAAAAACCGAGCAGTTATCCTTTTACAAACTCTGCCCCTGTGATTACTACGGACCTCTAGAATGGACAACAACTATGGCGGGGCGGGGCCGCCATACCACGAATGTACAAGGACCTCTGGACTCGGGGTAACTTGCGAAAGATAAGCCTCGAAGAAATGGGGCTTCCCAACCATTGAGCTGTGATCATGGCGAGGATCCTGGCCGATGTACCTCACTGCGGCATGAGCGGCCCGAAGGAGGTCGATCTGGCAATTACCAAGTATGTGAAGCGAAAAATCGTAAATGAAATCATAACGATCTATATAAAGCGGGAGACATGTATGATAACCAGCTACATTTCATGCGTAACATAAGCGGTCATGTCAAGTCGGGAATCACGCCCTGAAGTCATCCACTTATGCGTGGAACTCCCTTCATCACTGGCGGTCTAGGTATAATCGTATGGAATCGTGTCTCGGCCCATCCGTGAGACTCGATAAAGAACCAGGTGGAATCGTGTCTCGGCCCGTCTCGTGGGACTCGATAAAGAACGGTGGAATCGTGTCTCGGCCCGTCGATGGGACTCGATAAAGAATCGGTGGAATCGTGTCTCGGCCCGTCTCATGGGACTCGATAAAGAATCGGTGGAATCGTGTCTCGTCCCGTCTAATGGGACTCGATAAAGAATCATACATCTGAATCGGTAGGCCTCGTTTGAGAGGCGGTGGTATAGAAATCTGATGCTTGCCTACAAGACTATCGCAGCAAACATAGGCAAGTTACACGACTTGAAAGTACTTCCATTTTATCGCGAAGGCGGTTCTAACCCCCAGTATTCACGTCGTTAAATTCTTTAAAAGAAAGATCGATTAACTTTTATAAAGGTCACGATACGATGGTATTAAAAGCGAGTGACTCGCGTTTTAAGTAAAGCGAACACTTTCTTTCTTTTTTAAAATCAAGTAACAACATTATTTTCCAAGCGTTCAAGTTTGCTAATTTCAAATGCTCAGTCTCTTATTTTAAAAAGGTTTCATAACTTCGTAGTCTTAATCTCTTTTAAAACAATTGAGTAACATATGTCTTATGTGTGGCGGTTTATTTGTCACGACCGATCCGGGCCGTGGGTGCACTACAGGGCACCCAGTAGACATCATCTGTCAGTAATCGTGAATATAACAAACAAGACATGAAACATATGTATCGATAAAAAAATAGGCTAACAAGCGGTTACCTTTACGAATATATAAATAAAACTTGAACGACAGTTACATCCCTTTTACAAACTACGCCCACAAAAGTACCACGGACCTACAGAATGTTTTAACAACAACGGCGGGACGGGGCCGCCATACCCACGAATGTAAGTACCTACAACAGGGGACTATACGAGATAAGCCTCGGGCGAAGCTTCGAGGCCTTTGGGTGTGATCCTGTGAGCAAGGATCGGCGGCGGTGTACCTCTACTGCGGCATGAGCGCGCCCGAAGAGGTCGATCTGCAACGGTACCAGTATGTGGCGAAAATCGTAAATGAAATCATAGTAGTCTATATAAAGCGAAGACATTTATGATAACCAATTTACGATACGGTATGTGATGCGTGTCAAGTCGAGGACTCACGCCCAAAGTCATCACTCGAATATAACTATGGGTCTCGCGCCCATGACATCAATCATGCGTGGAACACCCGCCAGCTGCGGCAATCTATGATATAAAAGCACGAGGAATACACATGAACACGGGTCCCACCTATGTCATAATAAAACCATCACGGGGTAAATGCGAAGGCATGGCCGACTACTAAAACCACGATACCAACGGTCATAAAGCGTATCCACGAGATCTGTCTGAGCCGCCACATGATTGAAGGCCACTCGCGCGATATCAAATGTCGCGCGTCTAATCTGGAACTTCCGCGACTCCGCATAGGCCACTCGCGTAGCCGCGTGAGGTATTCCCGCGTCGGTACTACTCCCGGCGTCGTCACGGACTCGCGATCGCGTAGCCCACATAGACGCGTGACCACAAAGGCGCGTGCTAACACGGAACTCTCGTAGCTCATAGGTCCCACGGACCCGCGTGAGGTATTCTCGAATCATGGTCCCCGGACACTGAGTCTACCCGCGTGGAGGCGACAACCCGGTATCATGTCAAGAGGTGAGTGATATAATACTAACATATGACTTATTGTTAAACAACATAAGCCTGACAAGAAACCGGCTACACAAACATCCGCAGACACTAACACGCGTAGTATCTTAACGTGTCTACTTATCAAACCATCTTACTACACTTTCGAAATCAATACAAGACTTTCATAAAAAATAAGTAAACCGTTAGTCTATCTTCCTAAGTCGTTATACCTAACTTTCCATAAAGCTAGTATAACACTTAATCTTTAAAACCAAGTATTCATTTTCTTTCAAAATGGTTAATAACTCTTTGAAATACTTCCAGTTCTTATTATTTAAACTCAAGTCAAAAGACATCAAAGTAAAACCAAAACAATTTTCATACCTTCTTTTAAAACAAAGACACTTCTCCTTTAAAAGTCAAGTAGCAATATATTTTTTAAACCAAGTGTCTTACTCTTTTAAAAACAAGTAACCTATACATTTAAATCAAGTTACTTCTCCTTTCCCAAAATCAAGTTGTTTATAAGTCAAGTTATCATTTTAAATCCAATGATAAAACCATTCTTATTTTCGAAATCAAGATAACTTTATTCTTTAAAAGACCACACCCATTACTCATGAGTGAGATTTTACAACTTTTTAACATAATTCAAGTCCCTAATGTTTCATAACAAGTCACTTAACTTTGGAATCAAGTCAAGGACACAAAAGGAAAATCAACTTCCTTTAAATACATGTGCGTCTACCGCACTAAATATATTTCACAAATATCATGCTAGAAAGGATAGGAAGAGGTTCACATACCTCGCGACGATTATCGACAGTTAGCAAAATGCTCCAAGTACTATAACGCGCTAGCCTTTTCCACGCTTCAGTAGAATACGCTACTCGTGTACTTCTTGACCTTTGAGCACCGCCGTGAGGTGATGAAATCAACCTTCTTTACAAGTTAACCTTAAATAATGGCGGAACTAGTCACTTTTCAATAATCAACTTTTGGAGCGTTGCTTTGAAACAATATTTGCAAGGCGTTTTGTTCAAAAAAATATTTCTTTGGGCGTTTCTCTTCATCAAGTGAAACAAAAATTTAAGAATGTAATTGCTTATCCTCCGGTGAACTAGTTGGTCACACTATTACTACTATAAAGCACAATGATTACCTCGAAAAATGAGAAATAAGTTAATTACAACTTACGCTACGGCGTCATCTAAGTCTAATTGCTGGGCATGAGACACGTAGTCTCTTGGTGTGTACATGACACATACACGTAGTGATTATTGACCCATATTTGGTCTTATCAATTGTTACTAATAGTAACCACCTCTTATTGGTGGGACCGGCAATGAAATACTAAAATATTATTATGAGTCATTGTTGTCACCTTATTAAAATCTTAAATTATTTGAGACTTTATCAGTAAAATATAAATTCCATAATTCATATAAGTTCTTAAAAGTCTTAAATACCAAAGTTGAGAATTCAATTCTCGATAATAAACCTCTTTCCTTCACGAAATTGAAACTTTTAAGTCGAAAAATCACATCTTTCTTCCTTTCCAATTTTTAATGTCGTATTCCAAATGCGTCGTCCTCACATACATACTGCGGAACTACGAGGTGTAACATTCTCCCCAGAAACATTCGTCGAATGTTCCTTCTAAATCTCAGCATACGCGTGCGGTATAGTCTTCGCTCTTATCGTACCACGTTCTGTCATTGCTTGATTTCCAAAATCTCGGGGTTACTATCTCTAACTTGGTCATCGTTAGCGGGAACACTGCGGAGAGGATCTGATTACTCTTAGAAACATAGCAACATGGAATACGGACGTCTTGCCTCTGAAGTCGGACGGCGGTGCTAACTTATAAGCAACTGGCCTATTCTGCTATGATCTGAAAATGCCCGAAGTATCTCGGGCTAAGTTTCCCATAAGTTTCCCTGCTATCAAATCTCGTCACACCGCCAGGGGTGGTACCTTGAAGACCACCGTCGGCTGAACTCCAGTATCGGCCGATTATCCTGCGACTTACGGTGACTGCGAGTGCTAAAAACCTCTTACGGATAAGCCGCGCCTTACCGCGTCTGCTTGAATCAAGTAGGGACCAACTATCTGAACCTTGCCAACATCAGACCAATCGGCCGGACCTACACTTCGCCCAAACAAGGCTTATAAGGCACCGTCGAATCTTGAAATGGTAGCTATATAATACTCGCTCGACAAGAGGCAAATATTCCTCATTACCCGAAATCAAAACAGGCGTAACCTTTCCTCAGATATGCGGATAAAATGCATTGTTAGATCGCCCGGCGAAGGTGAATGAAATCTTGAGACTACTTTGAGTTCCTAACCGCTGGTAAAACCTCGAGAAAAAGAAATAGCCATAAAGCGGGCTCATTGCTGCCATAAAATAAAAGTAGGAACCTCGTGCGACCTGACCTTCACGATAACATCTCGCGTAACCTCGCGAGTAAAGCGATCTGGCGAAAGACAAGATGGGCTGACCTCGTCGGCGACTCTTGGTCGAGCGCGTCCACGAATTAAATGCGATGGTTACCTAACTTGGGCTTAACACCCTCGTGACCTGTCATCTAGCGGGACCACCTCAAGCGACCCGCGCATTCGGGCTGCGGGTTGACTCGTGATATGGCCTCGGCCGACCAGCCGTACTAAACTCGTTCCGATCCGGAACAATCTTACGATTCCGTCGTGAAAGCTACTACTTCCGTCTCACTACCATGGAATTATCACCAAATACACCACGTATCACGAGTGCTTGACAAAGACCAGCGTAAAATCATCCACTCGGGCGGCATTGCATCTAAGGTCTCCATTATAAATTCTAAGGCTCCCCGTTTCGCCGTCCCCGGACTTACCCTTTTCAACTACCCGTATTTTCTAATCACAACTTACACAATGTTAAGCGAACATAGCACTCGCGTGTATCTACCATGGCGACATCACGGCCGAACCGGACCGTGGCCGGTGCCTTAACGGGCACCTAGTGACCTGACATCGGAGAAAACCCGGCGGAATGTAAACTCAAGATAAACAACCGTGAGATATAGAATAGTCTAGCCTAAAGCGGCTAACTCAAAGTACATAAACGACGATTACATCCTTAACGAACCAAGTTACGACAAGACTACAGGCCTCACAGAATGAATAACACTATGGCGGACGGGGCCCGTCGTGCCCTGAATGTACAAAATAACAGCGACTCGAGGAGAACCGTACCGAAAGTCGAGCCTCAAGAAATGGAGCTCACGACACTGAGTACAAGATCACAGGAGCGAGGATCTACCACTGCTTTCCACCTGCGGCGTGAGCGGCCAGGAAGGGGTCGATACCTGACGTGCCAAGTATGTAAAGCGGAAAAATCGTAGTAATATCATAAGTCAAAATACATTAAAGTTATAGATAAAACCAAATTATGTTGCGTTGTGCCTTACTAATAATGAGAGTAACAAGTATCGTTTTATAGCGTAAAAATAGGAGGCTCGTGATCAAAGCGGTACCTGCGCGTAGTATCATTAAGCGATCCTACTCGCGGGACTATTTCACCGCGTAGGTCCTGTGGACCCGCGTGAGTCATCCGCCGTCGTAGGACTATTTCACCGCGTGGGACTATTTCACCGCATGGATCACTGTGGATCCGCATGAAATCATCAGCGTACTCGCGTGGGACTATTTCACCGCATGGATCCTATGGTCGGATCGCGCGTACAAGCGCGCTCGCGTCATGGGTAGCAAATCCATGGCGTAAATAATAACCGGGGTTTACGTAACAATATAAATATATATAACATAGCTCATCCAGGCTATTAAACATAACATAAGCACTCTGGCCTATCACGTCACAGCATAAGCCTCTGGCCTATCATAACTTAAGCAAGTTAAGAATCACCTAACTTCATTAATAGTATTAATCGTCCTCTCATTTTAGTATACCTAAGGCACGATCGTGTCTTTTAATAAAAATTGATTTAACCCAGTATCATGTACCTCTAACCTTTTAAGAAATAACTCTTTTTATACAAAAATTCCAAGATACTAATCACCGTAGTATCAAATTCACGATTTCTTTTCAAAACAAGTCACATTTCCTTTTAAAACTATCTCGAGCTTCTAAATTAAGTGACCGTTTCTTGTAAAACCTTAGGCACTTCATGCCTTAAAACCATTTTCCTTTCACAAGTTCAAATCATCAAAACATTTCTCCATTAAACTTTCACAAACTAATATAACCAACTCCCCATAAAGCCGTTATACTAGAGTTAAACAATAGTAAAACACATTCCCTTAAGTCGAGGATTTTCTACTTTTCTTTTAAAGCGAAGCAAGTATCAAATACTTATAACAAGCGAAGATTTCCAAATCTTGTCGTCTGCGTACTACATAGGTCTGACTAATCATGCTCAGAGATAGGAAAGCTCCACATACCTCTTGGTCGATCCACAAGCTAAGTCGATTTCATGCGTGGTATGTCAACCTAAAATGACCACAATCGTTTATCAAGCTCTAATTATAATGCAGAATTTTCCCAAGTTAAAGTCACCAATTTCCTACGGAAAATTGGGCAGCGTTTCCTTTGTTTCTACATACTTTGCCACCTTTTCCAAGGTCGATTTTTAACGCTCAAATGCCGTGTTTAAGGCTCAAAACCAACCAACACGAGGAATTACACCTAAACTTTGGTGTGTAAATTCAACCACAAGTTACAACAACTAACCCAACAAGTCTAATGTAGTATTTAGGCAACAACATGCTCATAAAATCCCCCAAACCAATTCTTTCATAATCAAACCCATTTCTTACATGCAGTACTCTAAGTGCATTTTTTCCAACTGAGTTCTTCCTATTAAACATCTGGCCTTGATACCAACTTCTGAGAAGAAATGTTACCTTGAGTTTTAGCCAAACTTAATCCAACACCTTGCTAGCCTTTTTCTCCAAGAACACTACCACAATAGTCTTGAGCTTGTAATAACCTTTCCTTCCTATTACACTTTTGATTTTTCCCTTAGGCTAGAATTCCTCTTGGGAATTTAGAGAAGGATGAGCTTTTAATTTAGAGAGAGATGGAGTGTAAAGATGAAAAGTTGAAAGAAATGACCAAGCCTTGGTCAATATAATGCATGTGCGAGAAAATCGGATGGGGGGACACTTGTCACCCTCCCGTGGCCTCTTTTAAAGCAATCGGACTTTCTAAGTTTTTCGCCCAAATTTCCCGCCTCGGCGCGCGGCCGATTCGGCGCGGCGCAGCTCTGCGGACCCCGGATCTTTCGGCGCCGCCAGCCTTCCGGCGCGCACTGAAACCAGCGACCCTCGATGCTGGGCGCGGCCACGACTTGGCGCGCGGCCTGCAATCGCCGCGCGGCCACGCCTCCGGCGCCCGGCCGCTGAACCACGACGCGGTCGAGCGAACCACGAGGTATAACATTCTCCCCCGGAAACATTCGTCGAATGTTCCTAACCTCGCACAAAACACAATATAAACATATCTTCTTAACTATTCCTTTGCAAATAAGAATGCTCCCAGAGCCTGACATTACTCAAGCATAATCAACTAAATTAACGCAATCGGTAGGAAGGGGTTACACAGGTATAGGGAATAAGTGTGGGTATTTCTTCATCATATCATCCTCCGCTTCCCGTCATCTCCTCTCTGTTCTCGTTACGCCATAAAACCTTGCGGAAGCCACCTCGCCGTCGGTCGTCTAACTTGGCGATCGAGTATCGCTATGGGACTCTCATCATCGACAACTCCTCTGTCACTGGATATCCCGAATCGGGTGCACTCTGAGCGGATCTCAGCGCATTTCAGTAACATGACCGTGAAAAGCTGGATATCCGCCCGAGATCGGACGGCGGATCCAACTCGTGCAACCTTGCCCACTCTTGGACAATCGATACGGCCCGATGTACCTTGGGTGAGTTTCCCTTTCCTCCCAAATCTCATCACACCGCCATGGGTGACACTTTCGAAAGACCCGATCATTAACCTCGAACTCTAAGTGTCGGCGGATGATCTGCGTATGATTTACGCGACTACGGGCTGCGATAACCGCTCTGGATAAGCTTCACCTTATCCATTTGCTGCTGAACCAAATCTGGCCCGATTAAGCGCCTTCTCCACTTCAAACCAACTATCGGTGACTGCACTTCCTCCGTATAAGGCCTCATGGCGCCATCGAACACTAGAATGATAGGCGTTGTTATAAGCAAATTCCACAAGAGGTAAATGATCCTCCAGTACCCGAAATCAATAACACAAGCCCGCGACATATCCTCGAGTGTATGCGGATAGTCGCTCGGCTTTGTCCGTCCGTCGAGGATGAAGCGCCGTCTTGAGACTCACTGTGTCCTAATCCCATACGGAAAGACCTCGAAGTTAGCGTGGCCCAGGCTCCTCTATCGATATAATCGACCAGGGACTCGTGCGATCTCACAATCTCTCTAATATATAATCGGCATAGTCCTCGGTGGCGTCGTCATTTGGAAGAAAGTGGGTGATTTAGTCGGCTGTCAACAATAACCCAAATGGAATCATGCCTCAGGTGCGAGGTAACCACGTAATAAAGTCCATGTTGACCACCTCCCACTTCCACGTGAATATCAATAGCGTAATAGCCCAGGCTTACGGTGCTGACCTTAACCTGGCGACAATTAGGACCTTTGGGCAACAAAACCGGCCCGTCCTCTTCGAACCATCCCACCGATATATACACACGGTCGTGGTACATCTTAGTCGACCCGGATGAATCGAATAACGAGTCTTGTGTGCCTCACGAAATCTGGCGGCGAAGTCTGTCACATCGAGAACCACAAGGCCCTCGAATCTTAGCACCCGTCGGTGCTACCTCAAATAGACTCTTCTCTTCTGGAAGGCTGCGTCGATGCCGTACCAAAATCGGATCCTCATCGCGCCTCTTCACCTCGCCGGCGATGGAAGACTCGGCGACCTCTCGAACCAATTCCGTTACTAGCGGAATCAGCCAAACGAACGAGGCTTGCTAAGCGGTGTAGCTCTCGGACCGTATCCGCTTTTCTGCATGCGAACATCGGATAGACTACCCGTCGATCTGCGACTAAGGCGTACGCCACTACATTGGCCTTCCGGGTGGTACGAATATCAACATCGTAATCCTTAAGTAGCTCCGACCACCGTCTGCGCGAGTTCGACTCCCTCGGGTGAAGATGTCTTGGAGACTCTTGTGATGCGTGTAAATGTCCACATGAACTCCGTATAAATAATGTCTCCGGATCTTGAGGCATGAATCACTTTGCGCGGCTCGAGTCATGTGTGGGATAGTTCTTCTCATGTTTCCTAATTTGTCGGGATGCATAAGCTATAACCTTGCCGTCTTTGCGTCACTTCCAAACACGGCGTCACGATAAACCACGTATCCATCTAAACCCTGCGGAAGAGTAGAGCGAGGCGATCGTCGACTTCTCCTTTAACGAAAACTTTCCTCACAAGTATCAGTCCCAGGAACATAGGCCATACGAGTCGGCTTAGTCAAAGTCTTTGAAATAAAGCAAACTTCTCCACAAACCTCAGATAATAACTGCGAGGCCCAAAAGGCTGCGCACCTCTGCGGTGTAGTGGGTGCAGGCCAAGTCTTGACGCCTCAATCTTTCTTTGTATCAACGAATACCATCGGCTCAGATAACATGTCTAAGAAAGCCACTGAAGCGACCAAAACTCGCGTTTAGAGAACTTGGCATACAATGCGGTCACGAGGATTCCCGACACCGTCCTCGAATGATCGTATTGCTCTGCTCGTGCGCGAATACACGAATATCATCGATGAAAACTATAACGAACATATCGAGAATGGCACGAACACCTATTCATCAAATCCATGAATCTGGGGCGTTGGTCGATCAAGACATTACCACGAACTCATAGTGCCCATCAAGGTCTAAATGCGATCTTGGGATATCTGCCTCTCTAACTCGCTTTGATGATAACGATCGCGGTCGATCTTGGAAAAACATCTCGCGCCACTGGTGGTCAAACAAATCATCAATCACGGGGAGGATATCTATTTTTGATGGTTACCTTATTTGCACTGTAATCAATACATCTAGCGTCCCATCTTTCTTCTTTACAAATAACACAGGTGCTCCCGAGGAGAAACACTTGCTTTGATAAAGCCTTTCTCCGGCCAAATCTTTCGGTGGTCTTTCAATTCCTTCAACTCGGCGGTGCCATTACGTATGGCGGGATAGATATCGGTCAGTGTGCGGTGCCAAATCGATGCAAAACTCAATCTCCTCTCGGGAGGATGCGGAAGCTTCGTGCGGGAAAGCGTCGGAAACTCTCTAACCACGGGCCGGTGAAGGTCGGTATCTGACCTCGATATCGAATACCGAACGAATGGTAAATATACCCAGTACCATCTTCCTAGCCTTGAGGTAAGAAATAAACCTACCGCCGGCGTCGCGATTCCTTCCACCGATAGCAGGCTCGCGAAGCGGAACCGAACTAACCTCTCTGCGGTCCACGTTGGCATAGCAAGGCGCTAGCCGATCCATACCCGTAATCACGTAAGTGCATGTCCAGCTCTGTCAAGTCGGCTGAAGTCGGCGACCATCTATAGTCCTTTGGGCAAGCCTTATATGCGCTCGGCTAACAGAAGCACCTGGCGTAGCCACCTCAAAAGATTCTATGGACTCGGGCTCATCCTATTCTACCCGGCAATATGAGGAGATATATGGGACGGTAGAACACGGATCTATCAAAGCATAAACATCCGCGTGAAACCAACAATGTACGGCGACATCGGTGGCGCCTCACCAGTCTGGCGGTGGACATAGCATAAATGCGGTTCGAGGACCCTGGGCTGGAACCTCTACCACGACCCTGGCGGCTGCGTCGTGAATACCACGCCTCGGGCGCGCGCCAGACGATGAAGATCCGACCAGCGACCACTGTCGGTTGAGCCATCGTATTCCGCCACCTGCGGGCGGACAATCTCTCCTCGAAATGGCCTGCTGTCGCGAGAATAACAAGCTCACGGAGGAACACGACACCCCCATAATGGCAATCACCACATCGACCACAGAGGCATAGGTGGCCTCATCGGCGGAACTACGGTCCTGCAGAGCGAAGCCACGGAACCGTCACGCTCCCGAATACTGCATGCGTCCGAAGATGGTGGAGGTGCTCTGAGCCAGCGTGGTGCAACCACGGTGCTTCTTTGAGGTTGTCTACCCGAAAACTACCGGAGGACCTGCTGTCACGGCCTCTTCTGCGATACTGTCGATCCGTCGGCCCTGCGTTCCTCGCACGAGGCATGTGCTGCGTGCGGGCAATGTCCGTGCCGGTGAAGAGCCACCCCGAGCAACTCGGCCAAGTGATCATCGAGTCTGTGACATGGCGGTGCACCTGTCCTCGTATGCGCTGCAATGCGGGCACATGCCTTGATGAGTCAAACTCCACGTTGTATTCGGACCGTCCTCCCATTACGTCTCGGCGTCAAAAATCTATCGGCGAGCCCTCGCCATCTGCGGAGGCAGAAATGGCCTAAATGCCTCGAGAACTTCGTCCCAAGCGGTGGATGCGCATGCTCCCGGGGCGGTTCCGCGAATCATACGATCAAGCTGCGGTGTCCGTGGCCGATGCGAACCTAATACCACGGCTCGGTCTCTGAAGCCCGATCATCCTCGCTGATTCTCTGCAGCTGCGGATAAACTCCTGCGGATCATCCTCGGGCCTCGACCCATAAAACTACGGTGAGGCTCTCAAAAAGTCTCTCGATCTCGGCTAGCGGCTGCAGGGTGAACTACGAATCGGCCGGGCTGCATCTCCGGCTATCCTCTGTTTGGCCACGATCACGGCGATGGCGGGCTATCTCCTTGTAGCCCATATCCTGCCCACAGGCTGTTTGGAGGCTCGGTTGGTCTCGGTGATCGGCTGCTGCGCCTCGACTCTCTTTGGGGTTGGCGGCGTCGTAGAACTTCGCCGTCAGAAACACCTCGTCTGGTAAGGGCCAGGGCACGTGCCTGGTGACCCTCGGTGCCCTGCGGTAGTTCCCTCTCTTGCCTTGCCCACGGCTGCGGTTGCCTTGCAGCGGAGACATAAGCGTCTGGAAAAAAATCGTCGGAGGAAATTCAACCTATAACGGCTCTATTGCGATCTTAGAGTGAAAGAAGGGAACAATCCTAACTATCCTGCGACCTCACGATTATAGATGTGGTGCACGCGATAATCAGACTCTACTAGATACGGCTGTAGACTCTTTCAGGATTAAGCGCTCACGATACCACTTTTGTCACGACCGAACCGGACGTGGCCAGGTGCCTTAACGGGCACCACTGGTGACCTGACATCGAGAAAACCGGCGGAATGTAAACTCAAGATAAACAACCATCAAGATATAGAATAGTCTAGCCTAAAGCGGCTAACTCAAAGTACATAAACGAGCGATTACATCCTTAACGAACCAAGTTAGACAAGACTACGAGCCTCACAGAATGAATAACACTATGGCGGGACGGGGCCGTCGTGCCTGAATGTACAAAATAACAACGACTCAGGAGAACCATACCAAAAGTCGAGCCTCAGAAGAAATGGAGCTCACGACACACAGTACAAGATCCTAGGAGCGAGGATCTACCACTGCTTTCCACCTGCGGCGTGAGCGGCGAGGAAGGGGGTCGATCTGACGTACAGTATGTAAAGCGGAAAAATCGTAGTAATATCATAAGTCCAAAATACATTAAAGTTATAGATAAAACCAAATTATGTTGCCTTTGTGCCTTACTAATAATGAGAGTAACAAGTATCGTTTTATAGCGTAAAAATAGGAGGCTCGTGATCAAAGCGGTGCCTGCGCGGTAGTATCATTAAGCGATCCTACTCGCGGGACTATTTCACCCGCATGGGTCCTGTGGACCAGCGTGAGTCATCAGCCTCGTCGTAGGACTATTTCACCCGCGTGGGACTATTTCACCGCATGGATCTGTGGATCGCGTGAAATCCATCGGCGTGCTCGCGTGGGACTATTTCACGCGTGGATCATGGTCGGATCGCGTAGTACTGGCGCGCTCGCGTCATGGGTAGCAAATCCATGGCATAAATAATAACGGGGTTTACGTAACAATATAAATATATATAACATAGCTCATCGCTATTAAACATAACATAAGCACTCTGGCCTATCACGTCAAGCTCATAACTTAAGCAAGTTAAGAATCACCTAACTTCTTATTAATAGTATTAATACGTCCTCTCATTTTAGTATACCTAAGGCACGATCGTGTCTTTTAATAAAAATTGATTTAACCCAAGTATCATGTACCTCTAACCTTTTAAGAAATAACTCTTTTTATACAAAATTCCAAGATACTAATCACCGTAGTATCAAATTCGATTTCTTTTCAAAACAAGTCACATTTCCTTTTAAAACTATCTCAAGCTTCTAAATTAAGTGACTTCATTTCTTGTAAAACCTTAGGCCTTCATGCCTTAAAACCATTTCCTTTCACAAGTTCAAATCATCAAAACCTTTCTCCATTAAACTTTCACAAACTAATATAACCAACTCCCGTAAAGCGTTATACTAGAGTTAAACAATAGTAAAACACATTCCCAAGTCGAGGATTTTTCTACTTTTCTTTTAAAGCGAAGCAAGTATCAAATACTTATAACAAGCGAAGATTTCCAAATCTTGTCGTCTCCGTACTACGTAAGTCTGACTAATCATGCTCGAGAGATAGGAAGCTCCACATACCTCTTGGTCGATCCACAAGCTAAGTCAATTTACGCGTAGTATGTCAACCTAAAATGACCACAATACGTTTATCAAGCTCTAATTATAATGCAGAATTTTCCCAAGTTAAAGTCACCAATTTCCTACGGAAAATTGGGCAGCGTTCCTTTGTTTCTACATACTTTGCCACCTTTTCCAAGGTCGATTTTTAGCGCTCAAATGCCGTGTTTAAGGCTCAAAACCAACCAACACCAAGAATTACACACCTAAACTTTGGTGTGTAAAATTCAAAGTTACAACAACTAACCAACAAGTCTAATGTAGTATTTAGGCAACAACGTGCTCATAAAATCCCCAAACCAATTCTTTCATAATCCCCATTTCTTACATGCACTACTCTAAGTGCATTTTTTCCAACTCTGAGTTCTTCCTATTAAACATGCTGCCCAATACCAACTTGAGAAGAAATGTTACCTTGAGTTTTAGCCAAACTTAATCCAACACTTGCTAGCCTTTTTCTCCAAGAACACTACCCATGATAGTCTTGAGCTTGTAATAACCTTTCCTTCTATTACACTTTTGATTTTTCCCTTAGGCTAAATTCCTCTTGGGAATTTAGAGAGAAGGATGAGCTTTTAATTTAGAGAGATGGAGTGTAAAGATGAAAAGTTGAAAGAAATGACCAAGCCTTGGTCAATATAATGCATGTGAGAAAATCGGATGGGGACACTTGTCACCTCCCGCCTCTTTTAAAGCAATCAGACTTTAGTTTTCCGCCCAAATTTCCGCCTCGGCGCGCCCGATTCGGCGCCGGGCCTGCTCTGCGGACCCTCGGATCTTTCGGCGCGCGGCCTGCTTCCGGCGCGGCCGCTGAAACCGACCCACCGATGCTGAACGCGGCCACGACTTGGCGCGCGCCTGATCGCCGCTTGGCGCGCGGGCGCTGAGACCACGACGCGGTCGAGCGAACCACGGTATAACGGACCTAAACAAGCTCTGGTGAAGATATCTCTGTAACTCTTGCCTCGCTTTCCACTTTGTCACTCTATTCAAATCACCGCTCTGCTTTGGCGCGTAACTTCTGACGGTGATGAACCAGCCGCGATCCGAAAGGTGAGTCGTAACATCGCGCCACTGCGGTTGGACAATTTCTCGCAAAATGGCCACGGCGGCTGGTAAAACAAGCATTAGTAAAAAACGACATTCCCGGGATGGCGTGCATCGCATAGTGAACAACGAGAAAGCGAATCGGTGGCTAGAACCTATGTAAATCGTGAGCAGGAAACCACGGGTTACGACCAACTCCTACCTACCGAATGTCACGAAGTGCATGGAGGACCCTGCATGTCTTGGCGGAGCGCATGCTTGATCTGCTGCGAGAAGGTCGCCTCGAAATTTACGAGAGGACCTGCTGTTACGGCCTCTTCTGCGATCTTGGTTAATCCGTCGATCTACGTTCCTCGATCTGCTGGCGCGTAAGCTGTCTGCGGGCAATGTCCGTATGTCGATTGAAGAGCTACTCTTGTACAACTCTGCTAGATAATCGTCATGTCTGTGACATATCGGTGCACTCTATCCTCCGTATGCGCCTTCTGGCGGGACATGCGAGCATTAAGCCAAACTCTATCTTTGTATTCCCGAATCGTCGCGATTCTATCTCAGCATCACAAACCTAGCGCGAGCTCTCCTCTGCGAGGGCAGAAGTGTGTAAATGCCTCGAGAACTTCGTCCCAACGGATGGGCGCATGCTTCCCGGGATAGTTCCCGAGAATCAAGCCGGTCATTGCGATGCCGTGCGGCCGTCTGAACCTAAGACCACCATTTGTGTCTCGAAGCCTTGATCATTCTCATGATCCGTTGTAACTGTCGAGTAAACTCCACGAGGATCTTCCTCGGTTCGATCCATAGAACTCGGGTGGGTGACTCGAAGTCGAAATCTCAGCCATCGGATCTAGGGTGAACTCGGTACTCACAGGAACCTCAGACTCTCGCTGTCCTCATTCCGGCCACGGACTAGCTAGTAATGGGTCGTCCCTTTGTAACTCATATCCTCATTTCTGGCCAGTGGGACTAGAGGCTCGGGTATCGTGGTCTCAATAGCTACTGCTACTGCTCTAAAACTCTCCTGGGGCTAGCGGCGTCGCAAAACTCCCCGAATGAAGCGTATCTCGGATAATGGCCGGGCGTGCCACAGTAACCCTACGTGCTCTACTCGCGGCTCCTCTTTGCCTTGCCCTCACAGGCTCTGGTTGCCTTGCGTAGAGGCATAACTAGCACAAGCGAATCGCGAGTCGACTTATAACCACGGCTCAGGCGCGATCTCGAGTGAGAAGAATGAAACCAATCCTAAATATCCTGCGACCTCACGATTATAGGTGTGGTGCACACCGATAATCAAGACTCTACTAGATGCGATGCGTAGACACTTTCAGAGATTAAGCGCTCACGATACCACTTTTGTCACGACCGATCCGGGCGTGGTAGTGCCTACGGGCACCAGTAGACATCATCGTCAGTGTCAGTGAATATAACAAACAAGACATGAAACATATGTATCGATAAAAAAATAGGCTAACAAGCGGTTACCTTTACGAATATATAAATAAAACTTGAACGACGATTACATCCACTTTTACAAACTACGCCCAGCGGTACCACAGACCTCAAGAATGTTTTAACAACAACGGCGGAACGGGGCCACGCCATACCACGAATGTAAGTACCTGACAACGGGGACTATACGAATAAGCCTCGGAAGCGGAGCTTCCCGAGTATTTGGTGTGATCCTGTGAGCAGGATCGGCGGCGGTGTACCTCTACTGCGGCATGAGCGGCCCCGAAGGAGTCGATCTGGCAACGGTACCAAGTATGTGGCGAAAATCGTAAATGAAATCATAGTAGTCTATATAAAGCAGAAGACATATATGATAACCAATTTACGATACGATATATGCGATCATGTCAGTCGAGGACTCGCGCCAAAAGTCATCACTCGAATATAACTATGGGTCTCGCGCCTGACATCAATCATGCGTGGAACACGCCCGCCAGCTTGGCGATCTATGATATAAAAGCACGAGGAATACGCATGAACACGAGTCCCACTGTGTCATAATAAAACCATCTGGGGTAAATGCGAAGGCATGGCCGACTACTAAAACCCACGATACCAATAGGGTCATAAAGCGTATCACGAGATCTGTCTAGACCGCCGCATGATCGAAGGCGGCCACTCGCGCGATATCAAATGTGCGCGTCTAATCCTGGAACTTCCGCGACTCGCGCCAGGCCGCTCCGCGTAGGCGCGTGAGGTATTCCCGCGTCGGTAGATACTCCGGCGTCGTCACGGACTCGCGATCCGCGTAGCCACGTAGGCCGCGTGACCACAGGCGCGCGCTAACACGGAACTCTGCGTAGCTCGCGTAGGTCCACGGACCCGTATGAGGTATTCTCGAATCATGGTCCCGGACCGCTGAGTCTACCACGCGTGGAGGCGACAACCCCGGTATCGTGTCGAGGTGAGTGATATAATACTAACATAACGACATTGTTAAACAACATAAGCCAACAAGGAAACCGCTTTACACAAACATCCAAGACACTAACTTACGTAGTATCTTAACATGTCTACTTATCAAACCATCTTACTACACTTTCCAATCAATACAAGACTTTCGTAAAAAATAAGTAAACCGTTCGTCTATCTTCCACTAAGTCGTTATACCTAACTTCCCGTAAAGCTAGTATAACACTTAGCTTTTAAAACCAAGTATTCATTTTCTTTCAAAAATGGTTAATAACTCTTTGAAATACTTCCAGATTCTTATTATTTAAACTCGAGTCAAAAGGCGTCAAAGTAAAACCAAAACAATTTTCATATCTTCTTTTAAAACAAAGACAACTTCTCCTTTAAAAGTCAAGTAGCAATATATTTTTAAACCAAGTGTCTTACTCTTTTAAAAACAAGTAACCTATACATTTAAATCAAGTTACTTCTCCTTTCCCAAAATCAAGTTGTTTATAAGTCAAGTTATCATTTTAAATCGATGATAAAACCATTCTTATTTTGAAATCAAGATAACTTTATTCTTTAAAAGACCACCCATTACTCATGGTGAGATTTTACAACTTTTAACATAATTCAAGTCCCTAATGTTTCATAACAAGTCACTTAACTTTGGAATCAAGTCGAGGACACAAAGGAAAATCAACTTCCTTTAAATACACGTCGTCTACCGCACTAAATATATTTCACAAATATCATGCTAGAAAGGATAGGAAGAGGTTCACATACCTGCGGACGATTATCGACAATTAGCAAAATGCTCCAAGTACTATAACGCGCTGGCCTTTTCCACCCTTCAAGTAGAATCTGCTACTCGTAGTACTTGACCTTTGAGCCGACCGCGAGGTGATGAAATCAACCTTCTTTACAAGTTAACCTTAAATAATGGCAGAACTAGTCCACTTTTCAATAATCAACTGCTGGAGCGTTGCTTTGAAACAATATTTGCAAGGCGTTTTGTTCAAAAAATATTTCTTTGGGCGTTTCTCTTCATCAAGTGAAACAAAAATTTAAGAATGTAATTGCTTATCCTCCAGGTGAACTAGTTGGTCACACTATTACTCTTATAAAGCCTGATGATTACCTCGAAAAATGAGAAATAAGTTAATTACAACTTACCTTCTGGCGTCATCTAAGTCCTAATTGCTAGGCGTGAGACACATAGTCTCTTAGTGTGTACATGACACATACCGTAAGTGATTATTGACCCCGTATTTGGTCCTTATCAATTATTACTAATAGTAACCACCTCTTATTGGTGGGACCAGCCAATGAAATACTAAAATATTATTATGAGTCATCGTTGTCACCTATTAAAATCTTAAATTATTTGAGACTTTATCAGTAAAATATAAATTCCATAATTTATATAAGTTCTTAAAAGTCTTAAATACCAAAGTTGAGAATTCAATTCTCGATAATAAACCTCTTTCCTTCACGAAATTCGGAAACTTTTCTGTCGAAAAATCACATCTTTCTTCCTTTCCAATTTTTAATGTCGTATTCTCGTACGTACGTCCTCACATACATACTCTGGAACTACGGGGTGTAACATTATTCTTGTTTATAACAATCTTATTCTGACCATGATCTAGGAAATGTAGTACAATTTTGTCTTATCTTAGCTTACATGCGGATGGAGGTTTCTCTTGGTTTTAATAACAATTAGTCAATACATTTCCTTTATTAGCAGCTTGATGGTTTGTTCGATACTTATTCTCGTTTCGAAATCGATAAAACATTATTCTTTAAAGCCAGTACTCATTACTCACGAATGAGGTTTCACAACTTTTAACAAAATTCATAGTCATAACATTTCATAAAGCGTCATTTATAAGTTAAGTCTCTTATCTTTTAAGATCAAGTCTCTTAACTTTCTAAAATCAATAAATCATTCTATTACTTACATAAAGTCGTTATAACTAACTTCTCGTAAAGCTATTATAACACTATATGTTTTAAACCAACAAAACTCGTTTAGCACACGTCGTCTACCGTACATAGTTCACAACAATCGTACTGAAACGGATAGGAAGAGGTTCACATACCTCGCGGCGATTATCGACAAATAGCAAAGCGCTCCAAGTACTTGACGGTACTCTCCAGCCAAGTAGATCACGCCACGTAGTACTCACTCCTAAAATGGTCATAGTACTTCTATCAAACCTTACTCACCATTGATGACTTATACAATAAAAAGCCCTCTAATTCTACGGAAAATTGACGCTTCCCCGTTTTACTCACTTTTCCATCTTTCTCCAAGGCGAATAACGTAATATATATACCATATATAAGGCGTAATAATTAAACAACATAAAGAAGGATTACACGCCCAAGCGGTAGCGGTTTACTATCACGCCTCATAATAACAATAAGTAAAAGAAGGGGATTACGCGGCCGTGCGCGGTTTACTATCACGCCATATGATACAATAATTAAAAAGGGGATCACGCCCAAGCGGGCGATTGAAAAATCTTCCGCCTTGAAATGTAAATCTGATCCAATGTAAATACGGTCCAAAGTAAATCTGATCCAAAGTAAATCTGATCCTTAAGTTGGGGTCCTTGGCGACTTTGTCCATTTACTTATCGATTTACTCATTAGTCATCCAACATATTTCCATTCTTAATATAAGTTATAGTTACTTTGTTATTAGCTTCTTAGCAAGTAAGATACGTTTTACCATTTTAATGACTAACGGCCAATCCTTTCTTTTAATCAAGTTAACAAGATCCAACTCTTTAAACTTTACTCCGTATATTATATACTCCATAATATACTTATAATATATGTATAATGACGATTCACAAAGAGGTTAAGATTTACTACCTCAAATAGCCCAAAATCTATCCAAGAACTTAATGTCGCTCAAGCAAGTCTTAGCTCCAAATCTTTACGTTCCAATCGCTACAAGCAACCCGTAAAAGCTCACAACCAAACTTCTTCAGATTGACTCCAAAAAGTGAAGAACACTTAGGGTTTTTGTTCATGGACTCTCGGCCAAGGTGAAGTTTAGAGGTTAGGGTGTGAAATCTTTTCCAACTCTTGGTACACAATATTCCTAACACCTTAGGGAAGAACACTTGAGAGTTTAAGAATTGTTGGACAAATTTAGGTCAAGGAATAGCACCGTGGCCAGAAACATGAGGCGAGGGAGAGAGTATTTGTTCAAGTCTTGAAATGGTTAAGTGTGGAAGTTTTCATCAACTAAGGGTGCATATATAGGACAACGAGGGCTAGGATGAAGGCAAGTGTGTGGTTGAGATTGGGGACAAGTGTGTGTGGGTCCATGAGCCAACTTGTCACACAAAATATCTAGCAAGACTTGTCTTGCCACTTGTCTAGCATAATTCGGCCAAGAGCCACCTAGGGGGTGACACGTGTCCTCTCTGCTCGATCAAAATATTTCATCTTAGAAAATATCCATAAAGGCCAAAATCTAGAAAACAAAGTGGGCCCCACAAAGCAGTAAATTTCTCCAGTGGGCCCAGCGTGACCAATTCGGAAATAAAATTCCATAATTCTAATATAATTCAAGAAGCCTAAATACCAAATCAGGAATCAATTCCCGTCAATGAACCTTTTCCTTCACAAAACCGGAAACTTTTAGTGAAAAATCACGTCTTATTTCTTTCGATATTTACATGCCGTATTCTCTGCGTGCGTCCTCACATACATACCACGGAACTCGAGGTATAACATTCTTCCCCCGAAACGTTCGTCCGAATGTTCCTTCTAAAATCTCCAAGCGTACTTGCGTCGGTATAGTCTTCACTCTTATGCTTACAAGCCGTCATGCCACGATGGCGGAATATAACATGTGCGCAAAACTCAAATCCAAGCCAGCGAGGAATCATTTCTAATCTCACAACAACTCCCACAAGCGATTTACTCTAAGGCCATTCCGGCCTTCACGATCGATTCTGGTTGAGCGCGTCCACGAACTCATCGATGGTTACCTAAACTTGGGCCTAGCACCCTCGTGACCCTACCACTGGCGGGACCACCTCGGCCCGACCCGCTCAATGCGGGTGCGGGTTGACGCCAAATGGCCCTAAACCCGACCCCGAAGCGCGCCAAACTCTTGTTCCCGATCGAACAATCCTGCTAATTCGTCATAAAGCTACCACTTACGTCTCATACCTCGTATAATTATCTCACAATATTTTCACGCATTTCAAGTATTTGACAAATGCTAACGTAAAATCACCCACTCAAGCGACGCGCATCGAAGGTCCTAAGCGTATAAATTCTAATGCTCGCGATTGTCTCGTCCCGGACTTACCCTTTTCTAACCGGGCCTCTAAATCACGATTTAACATAATGCTATCTGAACATAACACTTAAAATATAGTCATCTTATCACGTATACAAATCTCTAGAGGTTAAGGATATACTGTATCTCTGCTTCACTCTAATCATAGGCACGCCTGCGGTGCATGTATGAAGGTGATGAACACGCCCGACCGTGGTGAGTCTGCTGCTGTATCCTTCCTATTAGGACGGTTTCTCATCCATGGCCACGATAGCGCGAGTAAAACAAACACCGATAAAAACGACATTCCGGGATGGCGCTGCCGCATCGTGCCTGTGAGAAAACACGAACCGTGGCTAGAACCCGTATATCGTGAACGAAGCCACGGAGCCACGACCGGCTCGAATACCCGAGCGTCACGAAGGCGCGGAGGACCACCTGTCTTGGCGGAGGTGCATAGCTAACACTGCGGCGAGGCGCCGCCTCAAAAGTTACCAAAGGACCTGCTGTTACGGCCTCTTATGGCGATCTCGGTCGTTAGTCGACCCGTCCGCTCCTCGCATCCCGATGCATAAGCTGCGTGCGGGCAATGTCCATGCCGTGAAGAGCTACACGAACAAGCCTCTGCCGAGTAGTCGTCGAGCGGTGGCGTGGCGGTGCACTCTGTCCTCTATATCGGCTACTAGCGAGGACATGCCGAGCTAAGGAGTTGAACTCCACGTTGTACTCGAGCGTCGCCCTCTGCAGCCATCGTAATCTGTCGGCGCGTCCTCGCCATCTGCGGAGGCAAGAAGTGGTGAGAAATGCCTCGAGAACTTCGTCCCGAATAGGGAGGCGCGTACTCCCCGGGACGGCTCCGTGAATCAAACGATCATTGCGGTATCACGCGGCCGATGCGAACCTAGGACCAGCGGCTCGGTCTCGAAGCCTTGATCACTCTCGCGTCGTTATGGCGCCGGATGAACTCCTGCGGATCATCCTCGGTCCTCGACCCATAAAACTGCGGCGGTGCGGCTTTCGAGAAAGTCGCGTCCTCGAACTATCCGATCGGCGGGTGAACTACGGGTACTGCGATGCGGGTGCTGCGTCCGGCCTATCCTCGTGCCTTGCCACTATCACGGCCAATAAGCGGGCCGTCTCGCGTAACCCGTCTCGCCGGTTCCTTGCGGTGAGTGCGGCGTCTCGGTGCGTGGCCTCGGTGAGACGCCGCTACTCCGCTCGCGGCTCCTCCTGTTTGCGCGCCTCACAGGCCCGTTGCCTTTCGTGGAGGCATAAGCGGCACATAAAAATACGTCGGAGGAGTCGACTTACAACGGCACTAAGCCACGATCTCGAATGAGAAGAATGAAACCAATCCTAAATATCCTGTAGCCTCACGATTATAGATGTAGTGCGAACACGCCGATAATCAAGACTACTACTGAACACGGTGCAGAGACACTTTCGGATTAAGCGCTCGATACCACTTTTGTCACGACCGAGCGGGGCGTGGTAGTGCCTTACCGGGCACCTCGTGATACAACATCAGAGAAAATCAGCGGAAATAAAAACATAAACATGAAACAAAAGACATGATAAATAAACAGGCTAACCAAAACAGTTGCCTTCTGTATATATACATAAAAACCCGAACATTTATCCATTTTACAAACTCTGCCCTGTGATTACTCTGGACCTCAGAAGTGACAACAACTATGGCGGGACGGGGCCGTACCACAGATGTCTGAGGACCTCTGGACTGGGGGTAACATACTAAAAGATAATCCTCAGAAAAGCGGGGCTTCCCAGACACGCTGACGTGATCACATGGCGAGGATCCACAACGATGTACCTCTGCGGCGTAAACGCGGCCCGAAGGAGGTCGATCTGGCAGTGCCAAGTATGTGGCGAAAAATCGTAAATGAAATCATAACGATCTATATAAAGCGGGAGACATGTATGATAACCAATTCTGACTCATAACATAAGCGGTCATGTCAAGTCGGGGACTCGCGCCTCGAAGTCATCCGCCGTACGTGGAACTCCTTCCGCCGGCTGCTGGCGATCTAGGTATAAATCGTGTGGAATATGTGTCTCGGCCCGTCCGTGGGACTCGATAAAGAACGGTGGAATACGTGTCTCGGCCCGTCTCGTGAGACTCGATAAAGAACGGTGGAATCGTGTCTCGGCCCGTCTCATGGGACTCGATAAAGAATCGGTGGAATCGTGTCTCGGCCCGTCTCGTGAGACTCGATAAAGAATCGATTGGAATCGTGTCTCGGCCCGTCTCGTAGGACTCGATAAAGAATCATACATCTGGTCGGTAGGCCTCCAGAGAGGCGGTGGTATAAATCTGATGCTTACAACAAGACTATCACTGCGCGAGCATAGGCAAGTTACACGACTTGAAGTACTTCCATTTTATGCAGAAGGCGGGTTCTAACCCCGAAGTATTACGTCGTTAAATTCTTTAAAGAAAGATCAATTCTTTTATAAAGGTCACGATACGTAGTATTAAAAGCAGTGACTCGCATTTTTAAAGTAAACGAACACTTTCTTTTTTTTTAAATCAAGTAACAACATTATTTTCAAGCGTTCAAGTTTGCCTAATTTCAAATGCTCAAGTCTCTTATTTTAGAAAGGTTTCATAACTCATAGTCTTAATCTCTTTTAAAACAATTGAGTAACATATGTCTTATGTGTGAGCTTTATTCTTGTTTATAACAATCTTATTCTGACCATGATCTAGGAAATGTAGTACAATTTTGTCTTATCTTAGCTTATGCGGATGGAGGTTTCTCTGGTTTTAATAACAATTAGTCAATACATTTCCTTTATTAGCAGCTGATGGTTTGTTCGATACTTATTCTCGTTTCGAAATCGGTAAAACATTATTCTTTAAAGCCAAGTACTCATTACTCATGAATGAGGTTTCTGACTTTTAACAAAATTCATAGTCCTTAACATTTCATAAAGCGTCATTTTATAAGTTAAGTCTCTTATCTTTTAAGATCAAGTCTCTTAACTTTCTAAAATCAATAAATCATTCTATTACTTACATAAAGTCGTTATAACTAACTTCCCGTACAGCTATTATAACCTTTATATGTTTTAAACCAACCAAAAATCGTTTAGCACCGTCGTCTACCATACTACATAGTTCCAACAATCGTGCTAGAACGGATAGGAAGAGGTTCACATACCTCGCGGCGATTATCGACAAATAGCAAAATGCTCCAGTACTTGACGTCGGCTACTCGTAAGCCAAGTAGATCACGCCACGTAGTACTCATCTAAAATGGTCATAGTACTTCTATCAAACCTTACTCACCATTGATGACTTATACCAATAAAAAAGCCCTCTAATTCTACGGAAAATTAGCGACACTTCCGTTTTACTCATTTTCCATCTTTCTCCAAGGCGAATAATAGTAATATATATCTATATATATATAAGGCGTAATAATTAAACAACATAAAGAAGGATTACACGCCCAAGCGGTAAGCGGTTTACTATCACGCCTCCGTAATAACAATAAGTAAAAGAAGGGATTACGCATGGCCGTGTAGCGGTTTACTATCACGCCATGTAATGATACAATAATTAAAAAGGGGATCACCGAAGCGAACGCGATTGAAAAATATTCCCTTACGAAATGTAAATCTGATCCAATGTAAATCTGATCCAAAGTAAATCTGATCCAAAGTAAATCTGATCCTTAAGTTGGGGTCCTTGCGACTTTGTCCATTTACTTATCGATTTACTCATTAGTCATCCAACATATTTCCATTCTTAATATAAGTTATAGTTACTTGTTATTAGCTTCTTGCAAGTAAGATCGTTTTACCATTTTAATGGCTAACGGCCAATCCTTTCTTTTAATCAAGTTAACAAGATCAACTCTTTAAACTTTACTCCGTATATTATATACTCATAATATACTTATAATATATGTATAATGACCAATTCACAAAGAGGTTAAGATTTACTACCTCAAATAGCCCAAAATCTATCCAAGAACTTAATGTCGCTCCAAGCAGGTCTTAGCTCCAAATATTTACGTTCCAATCCGCTACAAACAACCCATGAAGCTCTAACCAACTTCTCTTGGATTTAACTCCAAAAGTGAAGAACGCTTAGGGTTTTGTTAAGTAGCTCTCGGCCAAGGTGAAGTTTAGAGGTTAGGGGTGTGAAATATTTTCCAACTCTTAGTACACAATATTCCTAACACCTTGGGAAGAACACTTGAGAGTTTAAGAATTGTTGGACAAATTTAGGTCAGGAATAGCACCGTGGCCGAAACCATGAGCGAGGAGAGAGTATTTGTTCAAGTCTTGAAATGGTTAAGTGTGGAAGTTTTCATCAACTAAGGGTGCATATATAGGACAACCAAGGGCTAGGATGAAGGCAAGTGTGTGGTTGAGATTGGGGACAAGTGTGTGTGGGTCCCATGAGCCAGCTTGTCCTGAAAATATCTAGAGACTTAGCGACATCTTGCCACTTGTCTAGCATAATTCGGCCAAGAGCCACCTAGGGGTGACACGTGTACGCCACTGCTCGTCAAAATATTTCATCTTAGAAAATATCCATAAGGCCAAAATCTCGAAAATAATGTGGGCCCCACAAAGCGTAAATTTCTCCGTGGGCCCAGCGTGACCAATTCGGAAATAAAATTCCATAATTCTAATATAATTCAAGAAGCCTAAATACCAAATCTGGGAATCAATTCCCGTCAGCGAACCTTTTTCCCATGAAACCGGAAACTTTTAGTGAAAAATCACGTCTTCCTTTCTTTCGATATTTACGCCATTGTTCTCAAATGCGTCGTCCTCACAGACATACTCCGGAACTCCGGGGTATAACATTCTTTCCCCCGAAACATTCGTCGAATGTTCCTTCTAATCTCCCAAGCGTACTTGCGTCGGTATAGTCTTCACTCTTATACTTACAAACCGATCATGCCACGATGGCGAATATAACATGTGCGCAAAACTCAAATACAAGCCTACGAGGAATCATTTCTAATCTCACAACAACTCCCGCTAGCTTGATTTACTCTAAGGACATTCCGGCCTTCGCGATCCGATTCTGGTTGAGCGCGTCCACGAACTCGTCGATGGTTACCTAAACTTGGGCCTAGCACCCTCGTGACCCTACCACCTGGCGGGACCACCTCGGCGGCCCCACCTCAATGCGGGCTGCGGGTTGACCCGCAAATGGCCTCGACCCGACCCTAGCGCGCCAAACTCTTGTTCCCGATCGGAACAATCCTGCTAATTTCGTCATGAAAGCTACCGCTTACATCTCATACCTCGTATAATTATCTCACGATATTTTCCACGCATTTCAAGTATTTCGACAAATGCTAACGTAAAATCACCCAATCGAGCGACGCATCGAGTCCTAAGCGTATCAATTCTAAGGCTCGCGATTGTCTCGTCCCGGACTTACCCTTTTCCTAACCGGGCCTCTAAATCACGATTTAACATAATGCTATCTGAACATAACACTTAAAATATACTCATCTTATCACGTATACAAATCTACAGAGGTTAAGGATATACTGTATCTCTGCTTCACTCTAATCATAGGCACGCCTGCCAGTATGCATGGTATGAAGGTGATGAACACGCCTTGACCCGGTGGTGAGTCTGCTGCATGTATCCTTCCTATTAGGGCGGTTTCTCATCCACATGGCCACGATGCGCGAGTAAAACAAGCACCCGATAAAAAGCGACATTCCGGGATGGCGCTGCCGCATCGTGCCTGCGAGAAAACACGAACGTGGCTAGAACCCGTATATGTCGTGAACGGAAGCCACAGAGCCACGACCGGCTCGAATACCGAGCGTCACGAAGGCGCGGAGGACCACCTGTCTTGGCGGAGGTGCATAGCTAACTGCGGCCCGGCGGCCGCCTCGAAAGTTACCAAAGGACCTGCTGTTGCGGCCTCTTACCTGATCTCGGTCGTTCAGTCGACCCGTCCGCTCCTCGCATCGGTCATAAGCTGCGTGCGGGCAATGTCCATGCCGTGAAGAGCTACCGAACAAACCTACGCCAAGTAGTCGTCGAGCGGTGGCGTGGCGGTGCACTCATCCTCTATATCGGCTACTAGCGAGGACATCTGAGCTAAAGTCGAACTCCGCGTTGTACTCCCGAACCGTCGCCTGCATCGCGGCATCAATCTGTCGGCCCGCGTCCTCACCATGCGGAGGCGAAGTGGTTAAATGCCTCGAGAACTTCGTCCCGAATAGTGGGCGCGTACTCCCGGGACAGCTCCGTGAATCAAACCCGATCATTGCGGTATCACGCGGCCGATGCGAACCTAGGACCAGCGGACTCGATCTCGAAGCCTTGATCACTCTCGCGATCGTTGTAGCTGTCGGATGAACTCCTGCGGATCATCGCCGATCCTCGACCCGTAAAACTCGGCGGTGCGGCTCGAGAAAGTCCGCGTCATCAAACTATCCGATCGCGGGTGAACTACGGGTACTGCGATGCGGGAATTGCTGCATCGGCCTATCACCGTGCCTTGCCACTATCACGGCCAATGGCGGGCGTCACGCGTAACCCGTCTCGCCGGTTCCTTGCGGTAGGTGCGGCGTCTCAGTGCGTGGCCTCGGTAGAGACCGCGCTTACTCGCTCGCGGCTCCTCCTGCGCGCCTCACAGGCCCCGTTGCCTTTCGTGGAGGCATAAGCGGCACGTAAAAATACGTCGGAGAGTCGACTTACAACCACGGCTCTGAGGCACGATCTCGGAATGAGAAGAATGAAACCAATCCTAAATATCTGTAGCCTCACGATTATAGATATGATGCGAGAACACGTGATAATCAAGACTACTGCACTGAACCGCAGTAGACACTTTTCGAGGATTAAGCGCTCGATACCACTTTTGTCACGACCGAGCGGGGCCCGTAGTGCCTTACCGGGCACCTCGTGATACAACATCGAGAGAAAATCAGCGGAAATAAAAACATAAACATGAAACAAGAGACATGATAAATAAGCAGGCCAGCAAAGCGGTTGCCATACGTATATATACATAAAAACCGACGATTATCCATTTTACAAACTACGCCCGCAGCGATTACTCTGGACCTCACAGAAGTGATAACAACTATGGCGGGACGGGGCCCGCCATACCACGAATGTACAAGGACCTACGGACTCGGGGTAACATACTAAAAGATAAGCCTCGAAGAAAGCGGGGCTTCCAACCTGTTGTTGTGATCCATGGCGAGGATCCTGGCCGATGTACCTACTGCGGCATAAGCGCGGCCCGAAGTCGATCTGGCAGTACCAAGTATGTGGCCCGAAAAATCTGTAAATGAAATCATAACGATCTATATAAAGCAGGAGACATGTATGATAACCAGCTACATTTCATAACATAAAAGGCGTCATGTCAAGTCGAGGACTCGCGCCTCGAAGTCATCCCGTGCGTGGAACTCCTTCGCCATGCCGCGATCTTGGTATAAATCGTGTGGAATATGTGTCTCGGCCCGTCCATGGGACTCGATAAAGAACCGGTGGAATCGTGTCTCGGCCCGTCTCGTGAGACTCGATAAAGAACCGGTGGAATCGTGTCTCGGCCCGTCGTGGGACTCGATAAAGAATCGGGTGGAATCGTGTCTCGGCCCGTCGTGAGACTCGATAAAGAATCGGTGGAATCGTGTCTCGGCCCGTCTCATGGGACTCGATAAAGAATCATACATACGGATCGGTAGACCTCCGTTTGAGAGCGGTGGTATAGAAATCTGATGCTTGCACAACAAGACTATCGCAGCATGAACATAGGCAAGTTACACCTGACTTGAAGTACTTCCATTTTATCACAGAAGGCGGGTTCTAACCCCAAAGTATTACGTGCGTTAAATTCTTTAAAGAAAGATCGATTCTTTTATAAAGGTCACGATACGTAGTATTAAAAGCAGTGACTCGCATTTTTAAGTAAGCGAACACTTTCTTTTTTTAAAATCAAGTAACAACATTATTTTCAAGCGTTCAAGTTTGCCTAATTTCAAATGCTCAAGTCTCTTATTTTAGAAAGGTTTCATAACTCATAGTCTTAATCTCTTTTAAAACAATTGAGTAACATATGTCTTATGTGTGGCGGTTATTCTTGTTTATAACAATCTTATTCTGACCGTGATCTAGGAAATGTAGTACAATTTTGTCTTATCTTAGCTTACATGCGGATGGAGGTTTCTCTTTGGTTTTAATAACAATTAGTCAAATACATTTCCTTTATTAGCTATGATGGTTTGTTCGATACTTATTCTCGTTTCGAAATCGATAAAACATTATTCTTTAAAGCCCAGTACTCATTACTCACGAATGAGGTTTCACAACTTTTAACAAAATTCATAGTCATAACATTTCATAAGCGTCATTTATAAGTTAAGTCTCTTATCTTTTAAGATCAAGTCTCTTAACTTTCTAAAATCAATAAATCATTCTATTACTTACATAAAGTCGTTATAACTAACTTCCGTAAAGCTATTATAACCTTATATGTTTTAAACCAACCAAAACTTCGTTTAGCACGTCGTCGTCTAGTACTACATAGTTCACAACAATCGTACTAGAACGGATAGGAAGAGGTTCACATACCTCGCGGCGATTATCGACAAATAGCAAAGCGCTCGATTACTTCAACGTCGGCTCTTTCGTAGCCGAGTAGATCACGCCACCGTAGTACTCCACTCCTAAAATGGTCATAGTACTTCTATCAAACCTTACTCACCATTGATGACTTATACCAATAAAAAAGCCCTCTAATTCTACGGAAAATTCGGCAGCACTTCCCCCGTTTTTACTCACTTTTCCATCTTTCTCCAAGGCGAATAACGTAATATATATACCATATATATATAAGGCGTAATAATTAAACAACGTAAAGAGGATTACACGCTGACGGTAGCGGTTTACTATCACGCCTCCATAATAACAATAAGTAAAAAGAAGGATTACCTGGCCGTGCGAGGTTTACTATCACGCCATGCTAACAATACAATAATTAAAAAGGGATCAGCGCCCAAGCGGGCGATTGAAAAATCTTCCCTTACGAAATGTAAATCTGATCCAATGTAAATACGGTCCAAGTAAATCTGATCCAAAGTAAATCTGATCCTTAAGTTGGGGTCCTTGCGACTTTGTCCATTTACTTATCGATTTACTCATTAGTCATCAACATATTTCCATTCTTAATATAAGTTATAGTTACTTTGTTATTAGCTTCTTAGCAAGTAAGATCGTTTTACCATTTTAATGGCTAACGACCAATCCTTTCTTTTAATCAAGTTAACAAGATCCAACTCTTTAAACTTTACTCCATATATTATATACTCATAATATACTTATAATATATGTATAATGACCGATTCACAAAGAGGTTAAGATTTACTACCTCAAATAGCCCAAAATCTATCCAAGAACTTAATGTCGCTCCAGCAAGTCTTAGCTCCAAATATTTCGTTCCAATCCGCTAAAAGCAACCCATAGAAGCTCTAACCAACTTCTCTTCAGATTGACTCAAAGTGAAGAACATTGGGTTTTTGTTAAGTGGAGCTCTCGGCCAAGGTGAAGTTTAGAGGTTAGGGGTGTGAAATCTTTTCCAACTCTTGGTACACAATATTCCTAACACCTTAGGGAAGAACACTTGAGAGTTTAAGAATTGTTGGACAAATTTAGGTCAATGAATAGCACCGTGGCCGAAACCGCATGAGCAAGGGAGAGAGTATTTGTTCAAGTCTTGAACTGGTTAAGTGTGGCAGTTTTCATCAACTAAGGGTGCATATATAGGACAACCACGGGCTAGGATGAAGGCAAGTGTGTGGTTGAGATTGGGGACAAGTGTGTGTGGGTCCCATGCCAGCTTGTCCACAAAATATCTAGCGAGACTTAGCGACTTGTCTTGCCAGCTTGTCTAGCATAATTCGGCCAAGAGCCACCTGGGGGTGACACGTGTGCCCTCTGCTCGTCCAAAATATTTCATCTTAGAAAATATCCATAAAGGCCAAAATCTAGAAAACAAAGTGGGCCACAAGCAGTAAATTTCTCCGTGGGCCCAGCGTGACCAATTCGGAAATAAAATTCCATAATTCTAATATAATTCAAGAAGCCTAAATACCAAATCACGGAATCAATTCCCGTCAACGAACCTTTTCCTTCGCAAAACCGGAAACTTTTAGTGAAAAATCACGTCTTATTTCTTTCCAATATTTACGCATTATTCTCGTGCGTCGTCCTCACATACATACCACGGAACTACGAGGGTATAACATTCTTTCCCCTTAGAAACATTCGTCGAATGTTCATTCAAATCTCCAAGCGTGCTTGCGTCTGTATAGTCTTATTCTTATCTTACAAAGCCGTCATGCCACGATGGCGAGAATATAACATGTCGCAAAACTCAAATCCAAGCCAGCGAGGAATCATTTCTAATCTCACAACAACTCCCACTAACGATTTACTCTAAGGCCATTCCGGCCTTGCGATCGATCTGGTTGAGCGCGTCCACGAACTCACGATGGTTACCTAAACTTGGGCTAGCACCTCGTGACCCTACCACTGGCGGGACCACCTCGAACTGACCCCACCTCAATGCGGGCTGCGGGTTGACCCGCAAATGGCCTCAACCCGACCACTAAGCGCGCGAACTCTTGTTCCCGATCCGGAACAATCCTGCTAATTCGTCATGAAAAGCTACTATTATACCCGTATTTCCGGTATATGCGTGGGGCGTGCGTGAAAAATTTGAACTTTACATAGGCTTGGCGAATTAACTTTGTTCCTGACACGATTAAGTCGTTTTTGGTGAAAGCGTTTCCTGACTTTCGTAGGAAAATTCGGCTATGTCATTTTATTTTTGCGGATTTTCCAAGAGGCGAAACATTTTGGACCAACAAGAGGCGACACTTGTCACCCTCTCATTGGAACACCTTGGCGGTAATAGTGGTGGCGAAAGTATGGCCGTTGTGGTCGAGGTTGGTAGGATATTTTGTGTTAGTTGGCTAGTGTGCCTTGGCAAGATCTTGGCCATTGGTTGGCCTTGTCTTGTCTATAAATACCCACCTTTGGAAGACTAATTCATCCATAAATTTGCCTAAGTCTTGAAAGCTCTCTTTCTCCCCTTTGTGTGTTGAGTTCGTGAGAGGCCTCACTCTCTGAGGCCTTGGTAGAGGGTACCCCACTCTAGTGGTGCTAGGCGTGGGGTACCCCACTGCCTAGTTGCTTTCGTATAATACCCCACTTTGTGGTGTAGAAATACTCTCAAAGTATTGTTATAATGCCCAAATTACCTTAGTATACCTTGTAGTATTACAGGTTATACTATCTGGCAGGAAAATACTATTATACTTCGTCAGTCACAAAACCGAAACCCTAGGAAATCTCCATAGTCGGTTGGAGTATTATGTAGAAGTTGGTTAGAACTTCTAAGGGTGGTTTAAGCGGGTTGGGCGCTCGGAGTTGGAGCTAAAGCGTTGCCCGGGATCGACGTTTATACTTGGATAATTATGGGCTTATCGAGGTAATTATCTTGTCCCTATTGTAATTGGAGTTTACATGTTGTTAGAATATATAGTTGAAGTATACTATATATAGAACTGAACTTAGTGTTGTGGCAATGTCCTTGGACTTAAGCTGAATTTAAAGAAGAGAAGCGAGCGTAATTACGTGAAGCGTATTCTGATGAGACTTGTGTAGTTTGGCGGGTAGGGAAGGGCTGCCCGATTTCCGTAGGATCTTGCATCTAGATTTATTCTCTAGTAGTCTAGACTTTGATAGACTTGTGTAACTTTGTATAGGTTGAATGTTACTGCAAGTAGCATGTCTTCTTGAGAGAAGGTGGACAGGCTAGGGTTATGGCCAGTGGGCGATTTGCTAATAGTCGATAATCATCGCGAGGTATGTGAACCTCTTCCTATCTCTCTAGCATGATATGTGTATAACTATGTAGTGCGGTGAGCGTCGTGTGTTAATTGAGCGTGGTTATGCGGCAATGTCTTTTGACTTAAGCCGAATAATAATAATCTTGAAGTAGTTGAGAGAATTAAAGCTATTTTAGAAGAAGAGTAATACTTGGTTTTAAAAGCTTAAGAGTCATACTAGCTTTATGGGAAGTTAGGTATGACGGCTTAAGAAAGATAAAGCGAATGATTTAATTATTTTTAGAAGTTAAGAGACTTGATCTTGTAAGATAAGAGACTTAACTTAAATGAATTATGTAATTTTGTGTGAAACCTCGTTCGTGAGTAATGAGTACTTGGTTTTAAAAGGGTTAATGTTTCTTGATTTTGGAAATCGAATGTGTATCGACAAACCCTGCGGCGTTAATGAAAAATGTTTTGACTAATGAAGTATTATTAAAACGGTGAAACCTCCATCTGCATAGGAGCTAAGATGAGACAAAATGATATTACATTTCTAGATCACGTTTGCTTTAATAAGGTTGATTATGAACAAGAATAACCTACTCACATATAAGGCATATGTTTCTCGAGTTGTTCTAAAAGAGGATTATATTATTATGTGGTTAATAATATGAGCAATGAAACCTTTCTAAAATAAGAAGCGTGAGCATTTGAAATTAAGCAAACTTGAGCGTTTGGAAAATAATGTTGTTACTTGATTTTACAAAGGTAAGTGTTTTGGTTTCTTGAAAAAAACGATCCTCTATTTTATACTACGGGTATTGTGTGACTTATGTGAAAACAGCGGATCTTTTAAAAGATTTAATGTAGGAAGTACTTTAGGGATAGATGCAGAACTTGTTAGCGTAAAGTACGCGTGTGAATAACTTGATTGTGTTGGTTTGAGATAGCCTTGTAAATACTTTCTTGTTGGCGTGATAAGTAAATATGTTAGGATGCTCGTGTGTTAGTATCTTGTATGATCATGATGTAAGGGGTCATTCTTGTTGTGCTTACGTTGTTAAGCGTTAAGCGTTGTACTATTATTATATCACATACCGGCTGACTTATTATCACAGGGCTTGCCACCCTTGATGCGGTCTATCACGGCTTATGCGATCCTTGTGACTATCGCAGTCGCGGTAGCTCGAGGATTGATCATTCGGGTGTTTAGCTTTGATGCGGGATTCCTATGCGATGCTGTGAGACTATGCGGTCTTTTGAGACTATGTGGGTTGCGGGAGCCTGGCGGATACGAAGGTTAAAACTGCGCCGATGCGAGGTGTACCTCGAGCGGTCTAGGACCGTGATTCGAGGAATACCTTATGCGGGTGCATGTGTGACCTATCGGGGCTGCGAGAGTTCGAGGATGACACGCGCATTGATCTGCGGGAAAATGGCGGCCGATCATGTAGTGCGGTGCAGAAAGACCTCGTGATCTGATTTATGGCATTTGTGGTGCGAGGTCTTAGTAGTCGGCTATGCCTTACGTACTTACCGTGCGGTTTCTTGTGATGACTTTGAGGCGTGAGTCCACTAACTTGACATATTTGCTTATTTATTGTGAGCGTAGTTTGGTTATCATACGTGTCTCTTGCTTTATATAGACTACTATGATTTCATTCTGATGTTATTTTGATTTCACATACTAAATTTTTGTTGTCTTGACCTCGCCCGAGGCTGCGTTCATCTGCGAGTAAAAGGTACACGATCGTTGATCCTCGCTCTTAGGAGTCACGATTCGGCGTTTGGGAAAGCTCGTTTCTCGGAGGCTTATCTTGGTATAGTCCACTGTCGTTGTAGGTATTTACATTCGAGGTATGGCGGGAATACTGTTCGCCATTGTTGTCATATCATTTCTTAAGTGCATGTAATCTTGTTGTGGCGGGGTTTGTAAAAAGATTAAAGCATTCATTTGTAAGAGTTGTTATTTATATATATCTTAGAAAGGCAAGTTTTCCTCAGTTCTTGTTTTGTACTTCATTTGTTTCATGTATGTGTTTTATGTTCATTGATTACTCGATGTTGTATCACTAGGGTGCGGGGTAAGGCACGATCCAGGACCGAGTTAGGTCGTGACAAAGTGGTATCAGGCGATTAATCCTCGGAAGGTGTCTGAGCCGTATCGATAGAGTCTTGATTATCGGTGTGTTGTGCACCACACGATAATCGAGGAGGCTATAGGGTATTTAGGATTGGTTTCTATTCTTCTCACTGAGATCGTGCCTTAGAGGCATGTTGTAAGTTGGACCTCGGCGAAATTATTTCCTCGTCGTTATGCCTCGCGTAGAGCAACCGGGCCCGGGAGAGGCAAAGCGAGGAGGCTGCGAGTAGAGTTCGGAGGGTGGCGAGGGCACGAGGCCAATCATTACCTAAGTAGTGCTTCGTTCGGGAGTTTTGCGGCGTCACTGGCCCAGAGTTTAGCGCGCGGCGGTTCTCTGCGGCCACGATGTTTGGACGCTTCGATTCGCGGCCAGAGCGAGAGTATAGAGTATACCGATGTACGCGAGTCTTGATGACTATCTAAGAGAGGTTGTGCAAGAGTAATTCTTGATTGGGCTTGGCATGGCACGTGGTGGGCTTATGCGCAGCCGAAAGCGTAGAGATCGGCGGGTTAACGAGGCAATGAAGAGGCGAGCAATGAGTCCTTTGGTAACTTTGAGGCAAGTCGCCTCGCGGCGATTAGGTTATGCCGTCCGCGGTCTGAGTGGTCTTCCGGATTTGGGGCGTTCGGGTATGCGAGGAGTTGGTCGAACTCGGGGCTTAGGTTCGCGGTGTGGCGGCGTCGTCGGGAATGTCGTCTTTTAGTTAGTCTTGGTTGTACCTATGGCCGTCGAGTCGATGTCGAGAGAGTGTCTGGTAGGAGGACTCGGCCGAGATCGGTGGGTAGTTCGTCACGCTTCCCAGCTATCGCCTACAGGCGAGTTTGTTTAGACGACTAAGGGAGTGAGGCGGTGGTTCTGAGATAGATCTTTAACCCTCAGAGTTCGATGGGTGTGATAAGATGGGTATATCATAAGTGCTTTATGTTTTGATAGCGGTGTGTTAATATTGTGATTAGAAATCTTGGTTAGTTAACCAAGTAAGATTTGGGGATAGAGAAGGTGTGAGCCTTAGAGTTTTACGTAGAGACCTTAGAGGTAAGGCCGTCTCGAGTAAAGGTGTAGTGTTATGGTTGACCACTTATCGGTGCATAGTGCACGTGAGCTATGTTTATGGGATAAGTCCACGAGTAGTATGGAATGAAAGATGGTAGTTGAGCTAAGAAGGCGGTTAGGTTTTTAAGTAGCGTGATTAATGAGAGTTTTCCTTGGGAGCTAGCGTTTTGCGGCGTTAGGGTCGGGTTGAGGCCACGTTGCGGGTCAACCGCGGCATGTTTGGTGGTGAAGTCAGTTTGGGGTGGTCGCGCGTGATAAGTCACGAGGTGTTAGGCCCAAGTTTAGTTAACTTGTCTGAGTTCGTGGATGCGTTCGACGATGGCAGGGCGATGGAAGCGGCGTCGTGTTTTGATCGGGACCGTGTACTCGGCGATGTTGTTATATCGAGAAAGGTTGTAAGGCGCGCGGGTGCCTACCTTCACCTTATGGCGAGCAGTGGAGCCAGTGCGGCTGTTTTGTTTCTAAAAGTTTTACGCGGGGTTAAGAACTTCGAGATGAGTCTCGAATCGCGTTCGCCACCGGGCGGTGTGTGAATTTCGGGGGTAGTTGCGAGGATTGTTGTCTCTGTGGAGGAAGCGTTTAAGCTACCATTTGGTGTTCGGATGTCGCCTTATGAAGCGCATGAGGCGGAAGTGTAAGTTCTTGATCGATTGGTTCGATGTTGGCGAGTTGAGCGATGTTGAGCTTGTTCCAGCAATTGTGGATAGTGAAGCTTGCAGAAGAGGTTAGCGGCTCGGAGATATCGTGCGGATAATCGGCGGCGCTTAGAGTTGAGTTGTGGTCGGTCTTCTTGAAGGTACCACCCGGTTAGGGTGTGGCGATTTTGGAAAGCGGAGAAACTTAGCGAGTTACTTTGGGCCTTTTTAGTTCATGTGAAGAATAGGCGGGTTGCCTATATGTTAGCAATTGCCGTCCGACTTAGGAAGCGATGCGTCCGGTCTTTCGTGTTGATTATGTTGGAAAGTATCGAAATCCATCCAAAGTGTTCCCGATTAATGATGACCACGTTAGAGATAGTAACCCGAGTTTTGGGCGAAGCGATGCTCGAAGTTAGTGTATGGCGACCTCGATGATCGCATGCGATCGATTACCATTTGTTGGAGTCGCAGAAGGTTAATGCCTCGAGCAAAGTGACAAAAGTGGTATCATTTTGGTGATGTTAGAGGTGTTTCCTCGTGGACTTGGATGTAAGTATTTTGCGTGGGTGTTTTACGTGGCGGTTGTGGCGAGTTTGTCCTCGTAAGTATAGTAGTGAAGACTATCTTGGCGCGTTTGTTTGAGACTTAGAAGGAACATTGGGACGAATGTTTCTAGAGAGGAGAATGTTATACCCGTATTTCAGTATATGCGTGGGGCGTGCGTGAAAAATTTGAACTTTTACATAGGCAGCGAATTAACTTTGTTCTGACACGATTAAGTCGTTTTTGTGAAAGCGTTTCCACGACTTTCGTAGGAAAATTCGGCTATGTCATTTTTATTTTTGCGGATTTTTCAGAGACAAAACATTTTGGACCAACAAGAGGCGACACTTGTCACCTCTCATTGGAACACCAGGCGGTAATAGTGGTGGCGAAAGTATGGCCATTGTGGTCGAGGTTGGTAGGATATTTTGTGTTAGTTGGCTAGTGTGCACTTGGCAAGATCTTGGCCTACACTTGCTATGCACTTGGCAAGATCTTGGCCGTTGGTTGGCCTTGGCTTGTCTATAAATACCACCCCTTTGGAAGACTAATTCATCCATATTTGCCTAAGTCTTGAAAGCTCTCTTTCTCCCACTTTGTGTGTTGAGTTCGGTAGAGAGGCCTCCCTCTCCTGAGGCCTTGGTAGAGGTACCCTCCTCTAGTGGTGCTAGCCGTAGGGTACCCCACTAGCGTAGTTGCTTTAGTATAATACCACTTTGTGGTGTAGAAATACTCTCAAAGTATTGTTATAATGCCCAATTACCTTAGCCGTATACCTTGTAGTATTCTAGGTTATACCTATCTGGCAGGAAAATACTATTATACTTCTCGTCGGTCCACAAAACCGAAACCTAGGAAATCTCCATAGTCGGTTGGAGTATTATGTAGAAGTTGGTTAGAACTTCAAGGGTGGTTTAGAGCGGGTTGGGCGCTCGGAGTTGGAGCTAAAGCGTTGCCGGGATCGACGTTTATACTTGGATAATTATGGGCTTATCGAGGTAATTATCTTGTCCCACAATTGTAATTGGAGTTTACATGTGGTTAGAATATATAGTTGAAGTATACTATATATAGAAGTGAACTTTGTGTTGTGGCAATGTCCTTGGACTTAAGCACGAATTTAAAGAAGAGAAGCGAGCTGTAATTACGTGGGGTGTATTCTGATGAACTTGTGTAGTTTGGCGGGTAGGGAAGAGGCTGCCCGATTTCGTAGGATCTTGCATCTAGATTTATTCTCTGAGTAGTCTAGACTTTGATAGACTTGTGTAACTGTATAGGTTGAATGTTACGCAAGTAGCGTGTGCTCTTGAGAAGGTGGACAGGCTAGCGGGTTATAGCGATGGAAGCGATTTGCTAATAGTCGATAATCATCGCGAGGTATGTGAACCTCTTCCTATCTCTCTAGCATGATATGTGTATAACTATGTAGTGCGGTGAGCGTCGTGTGTTAATTGAGCGTGGTTATGCAATGATGTCTTTTGACTTAAGCGAATAATAATAATCTTGAAGTAGTTGAGAGAATTAAAAGCTGTTTTAGAAGAAGAGTAATACTTGGTTTTAAAAGCTTAAGAGTCATACTAGCTTTATGGGAAGTTAGGTATGACTTAAGAAAGATAAAGCGAATGATTTAATTATTTTTAGAAGTTAAGAGACTTGATCTTGTAAGATAAGAGACTTAACTTAAATGAATTATGTGAATTTTGTGTGAAACCTCGTTCGTGAGTAATGAGTACTTGGTTTTAAAAGGGTTAATGTTTCTTGATTTTGGAAATCGAATGTGTATCGACAAACCAACTGCGGCGTTAATGAAAAAATGTTTTGACTAATGAAGTATTATTAAAACCGGTAGAAACCTCAAATGCATAGGAGCTAAGATGAGACAAAATGATATTACATTTCCTAGATCACGGATGCTTTAATAAGGTTGATTATGAACAAGAATAACCTACTCACATATAAGGCATATGTTTATAAGGTTGTTCTAAAAGAGGATTATATTATTATGTTGTTAATAATATGAGCAATGAAACCTTTCTAAAATAAGAAGCGTGAACATTTGAAATTAAGCAAACTTGAACGTTTGGAAAATAATTTTGTTACTTGATTTTACAAAGGTAATTGTTTTGGTTTACTGAAAAAGACAGTCACTCTATTTTATACTACGGGTATTGTGTGACTTATGTGAAAGCAACGGATCTTTTAAAAGATTTAATGTAGGAAGTACTTTAGGGATAGATGCAGAACTTGTTAGCATAAAGTACCTTGTGTGAATAACTTGATTGTGTTGGTTTGAGATAGCCTTGTAAATACTTTCTTGTTGGCGTGATAAGTAAATATGTTAGGATGCTACGTGTGTTAGTATCTTGTATGATCATGATGTAAGGGGTCATTCTTGTTGTTCTTACGTTGTTAAGCGTTAAGCGTTGTACTATTATTATATCACATACCCTTTGACTTATTATCTGAGGGCTTGCCACCCTTGATCGGGTCTATCGGCTATCGATCCTTGTGACTATCGCGAGTGTGGTAGCTCGAGATTGATCATTCGGGTGTTTAGCTTTGATGCGGGGATTCCTATGCGGTGCAGTGAGACTATCACGGTCTTTTGAGACTATGCGGGTTGCGGGAGCCTGGCGGATACGAAGGTTAAAGCGCCGCCGATGCGGGGTGTACCTCGGTGCGGTCTAGGACCGTGATTCGAGAATACCTTATGCGGATGCAGTGTGACCTATGCGGGCTGCGAGAGTTCGAGGATAGACACGCACATTGATCTGCGGGCAAATGGCGACCGATCGTGTGGTGCGATGCAGAAAGACCTCGTGATCTGATTTATGGCATTTGTGATGCGAGGTCTTAGTAGTCGGCTATGCCTTCGTACTTACCGTGCGGTTTCTTTGTGATGACTTTGAGGCGTGAGTCCCTAACGACATATTTGCTTATTTATTGTGAGCGTAGTTTGGTTATCATACATGTCTCTGCTTTATATAGACTACTATGATTTCATTTCTGATGTTATTTTGATTTCACATGCACTGTTTTTGTTATCTTGACCTCGCTTGAAGTGCGTTCATCTGCGAGTAAAGGTACACGATCGTTGATCCTCGCTCTTAGGGTCACGATTCAGCGTTTGGGAAAGCTCGTTTCTCGGAGGCTTATCTTGGTATAGTCCACTGTCGTTGTAGGTATTTACATTCGAGGTATGGCGGAATACCATCCGCCATTGTTATCATATCATTTCTTAGAAGTGCATGTAATCTTTGTTGTAGGCGGGGTTTGTAAAAGATTAAAGCTGTTCATTTGTAAGAGTTGTTATTTATATATATATCTTGAAAGCAAGTTTTCCTCAGTTCTTGTTTTGTACTTCATTTGTTTCATGTATGTGTTTTATGTTCATTGATTACTCGATGTTGTATCACTAGGGTGCCGGGTAAGGCACGATCCAGGCCGAGTTAGTCGTGGCGGCTACCTACATCTCATACCCTCGTATAATTATCTACGATATTTTCACGCATTTAGTATTTGACAAATGCTAGCAGTAAAATCACCAGCTCGAGGCGACGCGCATCGAGGTCCTAAGCGTATCAATTCTAAGGCTCACGATTGTCTCGTCCCCGGACTTACCCTTTTCCTAACCAGGCCTCTAAATCACAATTTAACATAATGCTATCTGAACATAACACTTAAAATATACTCGTGCTTATCACGTATACAAATCTACAGAGGTTAAGGATATACACGTATCTCTTCTTCACTCTAATCATAGGCTGCCTGCGGTGCATAGTATGAAGGTGATGAACACACTTGACCGGTGGTGAGTCCACGCTACTGTATCCTTCCTATTAGGGCGGTTTCTCATCACATGGCCACGATGGCGCGAGTAAAACAAGCGATAAAAAGCGACATTCCGGGATGGCGCTGCGCATCGTCGTGGCGAGAAAACACGAACCCGTGGCTAGAACCCGTATATATCGTGAACGAAGCCACGGATCACGACCAGCTCGAATACCGAGCGTCACGAAGGCGCGGAGGACCACCGTATCTTGGCGGAGTGCATAGCTAACACGCCGTGGCGGCTTGACCTCGAAAGTTACCAAAGGACCTGCTTTTTGGCCTGCCTCTTATGGCGATCTCGGTCATTCCGTCGACGTCCGCTCCTCGCGTCGGTGCATAAGCTGCGTGCGGGCAATGTCGTGCGGTGAAGAGCTACACGAACAAGCCTACGCCAGTAGTCGTCGAGCGATGGCGTGGCGGTGCACTCGTCCTCCATATCGGCTACTAACGCGAGGGACATGCAGAGCTAAAAGTCGAACTCCGCGTTGTACTCGAACGTGCGCCTCTGCTCTGTCGTCAATCTGTCGGCGCGTCCTCGCCATCTGCGGAGGCAGAAGTGGGTGAGAAATTCCTCGAGAACTCGTCCCCGAATAGGCTGGGCGCGTACTCCCGGGACGGCTCAGTGAATCAAACGATCATTGCGGTATCACGCGGCCGATGCGAACCTAGGACCAGCGGCTCGGTCTCCGAAGCCTTGATCACTCTCATGATCCGTTGTAACTGTCGGATGAACTCCTGCGGATCATCCTCAGTCCTCGACCCATAAAACTCTGGCGGGCTGCAACTCAGAAAGTCCCGCATCCTCAAACTATCCGATCGCGGGTGAACTACGGGTACTACTGTGTCACGACCCGAACCCGGGCGTGGTGGTGCCTTACGGGCACAGTAATATACATCGAGAAATCAGCGGAACATAAAACAAGACACGAAAATATTATGAAGTAAACGATGTCTGAAAACTTGTCTTTGGCGTATATAAATCAATTTAAAACGACGATTACATCCTTTTTACAACTCGCCTGGCGGTACTCTGAGACCTCTAGAGTGACATGACAACAATGGCGGGACGGGGCCCCGCCATACCGCGAATATAGCACCTACTACGGCGGGGACTATACCTGATAAGCCTCGGAGAAGCGGAGCTTCCCGAATAGGCTTGTGACCACGAGGCTAGGATCAATGGCGGGTGTACCTCGACTGCGGCGTGAGCGGCCGAAGGAGTCGATGCAATTACCAAGTATGTGGCGAAAATCGTAAATGAAATCATAGTAGTCTATATAAGCGGGGAGACATGTATGATAACCAAACTACGATTCCTGATAAATAGCGATCATGTCAAGTCGGGGACTCGCGCCTCAAAGTCATCACTCGAATATAACTATGGGTCTCGCGCCCATAACATCAACCGTGCGTGGAATACCTTCCATCTTGGCGATCTATGATATAAAAGCACGAGGAATACGCATGAACACGGGTCCACGCTGTGTCATCATAAAACCGTCTGGGGTAAATGCGAAGGCATGGCCGACTACTAAAACCAGTACAAACAAGGTCATAAAGCGTATCATGAGATCTGTCTAGGCCGTCACATGATCAAAGGCGGCCTCGCGCGATATCTAATGTGCGCGTCTAGCCACAGGAACTTCCGCGACTCGCGTAGGCCACTCGATGGCCCGCGTGAGTATTCCCGCATCGGTGGCTACTCCGGCGTCACTTTGGACTCGCGATCGCGTAGCCCACATAGACGCGTGTCCGTAAAGGCGCCGCTAACCTGGAACTCTCGTAGCTCGCATAGGTCCCTGGACCCGCGTGAGGTATTCTCGAATCATGGTCCCGGACGCTGAGATATACCTCGCGTCGAGCGAGCAACCCGGGATCGTATCGAGGTGGGTGGTACAATACCAGCATAACGGTGATAGTTTAAACAACATAAAGCGCGATCGAGGAAAACCCTTTACCTGAACATCGCGAGATATTAACACGCGTAGCATCCTAACGTGTTTACTTATCAAACCAACAAGAAAGTATTACAAGGCTATCACGAACCAACACGATCAAGTTATTCACACAGATACTTTCTACTTTATGTTAAACAAGTTCGGGTTTTATCCCCAAGTACTTAATACATTATCTCTTTAAAGATCGTTACTTTCACAAGTCACCTGATACGTAGTATGAAAATAGAGTGACTATCCTTTTAAGTAAACCAAAACACTTCCCTTTGTAAAATCAAGTAACAACATTATTTTCCAAACGTTCAAGTTTTCCTAATTTCAAATGTTCAAGTTTCTCATTTTTCGAAAGGTTTCGTAGTTCATAGTATTAATTACTTAATGATATAATTCTCTTTTAAAACCATTTGAGAAACATATGCCTTATATGTGAGTAGGTTATTCTTGTTTATAACAATCTTATAACAGCAGCCATGATCTAGGAAATGTAATATCATTTTGTCTCGTCTTGGCTTCATGCGGATGGAGGTTTCTCTTGGTTTATTAATAATTCTTTATTAGTCAATACATTTCCCTTTATTAAGTATTTGTTGTGGTTTGTTCGACATTCATTCTGATTTCCGAAATCAGTAAAACATCATTCCTTTGAAAACCAAAATACTCATTACTCACGAATGAGGTTTCACACTTTTTAACAAAATTCACATTAATATAATTAAGTCAAGTCTCTTATCTTTTAAGATCAAGTCTCTTAACTTCTTAAATCAATAAATCATTCTTTTTATCACTCTTCAGTAGTTATACCTAACTTCCCGTAAAGCTAGTATAACTCTTAGCTTTTAAAACCAAGTGTTACTCTTGCTCAAAAGGTTTCTTAATTAACTTTTGAAATACTTGGTCTTTTTATTGGGCTTAAGTCAAAAGACATTGCGTAATTATTGTCGGGCTTAAGTCAAAAGACATTGCAGTAATTATTATTCGATTAACACCGTCGTCTCTACTATGTATACTTTAAAATATCATGCTCGAGTATAGGAAGAATCGCGTACCTCGTGACGATTTATCGACTATTAGCAAAAGCGCTCCAGCGTCTTGTAGTCGGCTAGCCTTTTCCACCTCAGGTAGAATCGCTGCTCGCGATGCATGACTATAACGGTTATACAAGTCTATCAAAGTCTAGACTACTCTGCGAGTTAATCTTACGATGTGATTTGATTCGAATCTTTTACGTAATATCCTTACATTACAGTTCAATTCTCTTCTATGAATCTTATATTCATTTCCATATTACTACGATATGTAATTTCCAATTACAATAGGGGACAAGATATTTACCTCGATAAGCCCATAATTATCCAAGTATAATGTCGATCTGAGCAGCGTTTAGCTCTATAAGGGTGCTCGACCCACTCCAAACAACCCTTAGAAGTTCTCGCTTCTTGTAATACTTCAACCTCTGTGAAGATTTTCCTTAGGGTTTCGGTTTGAGACAAAAAGGACAAAGGTAGTATTTAGAGCTCTGCGTATAGAGTAACTTTGGAATACTACAAGGTATCTGACTAAGGTATTTTGGGTATAGTAACAATACTTTGGAGAGTATTTCTACCAGAGGGGGTATTTATACGAGACAACACCACGAGGAGGGTGTACCCTCGGCCAACCCCATAGGAGAGGAAACTCTAGGCCGAGGGAGGGCTCTCGGCGAGGGCCTCGCAAAGGGGAGGGACTCTTGGGCGAGACATTACACTAAGGGGAGGAAGAGAGCTTTCAAGACTTAGAAGTTTTGGATGATGAAGTCTTGAGCTTAGGGGTATTTATAGGAAACTAATGGACAAGATCAAGCGAGTGGGGGCAAGGTGGAGGGCGGATTTGCCCAGTGCCCCTAACCTACTCCTCAAACAAGGCACAAAACAAGGCGCCAAACATGGCACAAAATAAGCCCAAAACAAGGCCCCAAATCGTCCCACTAGGCGCCGGCAGGTGACAAATGTCGCCTCTCGTTGATCCAAAATGCCGTCTCTCGGAAAAATCCATAAAAATTAAAAATGACATAGCGAATTTTCCGCCCTTGAAGATTTTGTAAAGCGTTTAGTCAACGACTCTGTCGGGTGTTGTGCACAAAATAATTCAGCGAGCCTACTTTAAAGTTCAAACTTTTCTCGTCGTCTTCACGTACATACTGAAATACGGGATATAACATTCTCCTCGCCCGAAACATTCGTCGAATGTTCCTTCATACAGAATCTCAAAACAAGCGGCGATATAGTCTTCGCTACTATACTTACGAAAACAAATCACCACGCTGTACGAAACACTGCGCAAATACTTACATCCCGAGTCCACGAGAAACACCTCTAGCAACAAAGCCACTTGCAGGTCTAAAATATACTTCCTTCGCATTCTCCTTACAAAAGAAATGATCACGTCTATGCTCGCAATACATGCTCGCTTCTTCCACTTACGCGTCGTACCGCTTCGTACCTCGAACTCTTTCTTACCATATCTGCATTCTTGATTGATTCAAAACCTGCAGGTTACTACCTCTAACGGTCATCGTTAATTGGAAACACTCTGGATGGATCTCGATACTTTCCGAACATAGCAACACGAAATCTGGACGTCTTGCCTCACAAGTTGGGCGGCAATACTAACATATAGGCAACTTGGCCTACTCTTCACATAATACGAAAAGGCCCAAGTAACTCGGGCTATGTTTCCTCTATTTTCCAAAACTCGTCACACCGCCAGGGTGGTACCTTGAAGACCACCGTCGGCACGAACTCAGCGTCGTCGCCGATTATCCGCCGCGACTTACGGTGACTCTGAGTGCCGATAACCTCTCACGGATAGGCTTAGCTATCCGCGTCTGCGAAATAAATATGAACCAACTATACGCACTTTGCCAATATCGAACCAATCGGCCGTGACTTACGCTTCCGCCCTACAAGGCTTCGTAAGGCGACATCAGAATCTTGAAATGGTAGCTATTAAAACACTCCTCAGCGAGGAGACAACAATCCTTACGGCTACCGCGAAATCAAACAACGGCGAGGCGAATGCGTCTTGAGACTTACGAGTTCACAACCTGCTGGTAAAACTTCGGGAAAAAAAAGCGATCGTGCCACAGGCTGCATGCGTCATAAGGTGAAGGTAGGCACCGTGCGGCCTTACAACCTTTACGATATATCATCGGCTGCCCGAAGCGGTCTGTCGAGAAAGACGCGATGGGTGACCCGTCGGCCCGACTCTTGGTTGAATCGTCCACGAACTTCGTGCGATGGTTAACTAATCTTGGGCTAACACCCTCGTGACCTACCACTGGCGGGACCACCACAGCCCGCCCGCGTAAAGCGGTCGCGGGTTGACGTGAATAGCCTCAACCCGACCACTCTCGCGCCAAAACACTTGCTCCCGATCGGAACAATCTCGCAATCCACGTTACGAAAACCTGGCGGTCTTCTTAGCTCGACTACCTCTTTCATTTCCCACGACCCGGGGACTTATATACGAAGATATCTCGCGTGCTATGCGCTCAGATAAAGTCAAACATAAAATACCTCTAAGGTCTCTACGTATAAGACTCTAAGGTTCACACTTTCTCTATCCCCCCAATCTTTCCCGGTTACTAACCATGATTTCTGCTATCAGAACATAACACTTAAGATATACTCATCTTATCACACAATACTAATCTCTAGAGGTTAAGGATATACACGTATCTCTTCACTCCCTTAGTCGTTCTAATCAAACACCGTAGAGCGCATGCTAAGGAAGGTGTGAATGGTCGCGATCGTGAAGGTTGAGTCCTCACTTACATTCCTCCTACTAGGACATCCTTTCGACACATAGCCCGGCGCGGGAAAAGCGAGCACGAAAAAGCGACATTCCGGGATGGCGTGCATCCAATGTGAATCTTGGGAAAAACTAAATCCGTTTGGAACCTCGTGTAGCGTGAGCCGGAAGCTCGGAGCTCGACCAACTCTGCGACCTCTCTTAGATAGTCATCAAGACTCGCGATACATCGGTATACTCTCCGTAGCCAAATCCATAGTTAATGTGAGTCGCCTCTTTTGCAATCTATACTCTGTCCCGATCGTGGGCGAAGGTTCGTATATCATGGTCGCGATGGGAACCTGCATTGTGCTAAACTCTGTTGGGGTTGGTGGCGTGAGAACTCCACTGAATGAAACACCACCCAGGTGATGATTGGGCACGTGCCACTAGTAACCCTCGTGCTCTGCTCGGCTCCACCACGCCTTGCCCTCACAGGCTCGGGTTGCCTTACGGAGGCATAGCGGTAAGGAAAGAAATACGTTAGAGGGTCGACTTAGAACACAACTCTAAGCGCGATCTCGGTGAGAAGAATGGAAACGATCCTAAATATCCTATAGCCTCACGATTATTGGTGTGGTGCCAGCGCAGATAATCGAGACTCTTGGATCTGATGCGTAGACACTTTCAGGATTAAGCGCTCTGATACCACTTTTGTCACGACCGAACCGGGCCGTGGTAGTGCCTTGCGGGCACCAGTAGCCATACATCGGAGAAATCAGCGGAACATAAAACAAGACACGAAAATATTATGAAGTAAACGATGTCTGAGAAAACTTGCCTTTCGGCATATATAAATCAATTTAAAACGAGCGATTACATCTTTTTACAACTCGCCCGCGGATTACTCTGAGACCTGCAGAGTGACATGACAACAATGGCGGGGCGGGGCCGCCGTACCGCGAATGTAAGCACCGACTACGGCGGACTATACGATAAGCCTCGGAAGCGGAGCTTCCCGAATCTTTGGCTGTGACCACGAGAGCTAGGATCAGCGGCGGTGTACCTCGACTGCGGCATGAGCGGCCGAAGGAAGTCGATCTGCAAGTACCAAGTATGTGGCGAAAATCACGTAAATGAAATCATAGTAGTCTATATAAAGAAGGAGACATGTATGATAACAAACTACGATTCCTGATAAATAGCGATCGTGTCAGTCGGGGACTCGCCCGCCAAAGTCATCACTCGAATATAACTATGGGTCTCGCGCCCATAACATCAATCATGCGTGGAATACCTTCCGCGCTGCCGCGATCACATGATATAAAAGCACCGAGAATACGCATGAACACGGGTCCACTGTGTCGTCATAAAACCGTCACGGGGTAAATCTGAAGGCATAGCCGAGCTACTAAAACCCACAGTACAAACAAGGTCATAAAGCGTATCATGAGATCTGTCTAGGCGTCACATGATCAAAGCGGCCTTCGCGCGATATCTAATGTCGCGTCTAGCCACAGGAACTTCCGCGACTCGCGTAGGCCACTCGATGGCGCGTGAGGTATTCCCATCGAGGGTAGCTCCCGGCGTCGCTGGACTCGCGATCGCGTGGACACGTAGACGCGTGTCCATAAAGGCGCACTAACACGGAACTCGTAGCTCGCGTAGGTCCTGGACCCGCGTGAGGTATTCTCGAATCATGGTCCCGGACCGCTGAGATATACCTCGCGTCGAGCGACAACCCGGGATCATGTCAAGGTGAGTGGTACAATACCAGCATAACGGTGATAGTTTAAACAACATAAAGCGCGATCGAGGAAAACCCCTTTACACAAGCATCACAAGATATTAACAGCGTAGCATCTAACGTGTTTACTTATCAAACCAACAGAAAGTATTACAAGGCTATCACAAACCAACCTGATCAAGTTATTCACACGAGATACTTTCTGCTTTATGTTAAACAAGTTAGGATTTTATCCCAAAGTACTTAATACATTATCTCTTTAAAGATCGTTACTTTCACAAAAGTCACCTGATACAGTAGTATGAAAATAGAGTGACTATCCTTTTAAGTAAACCAAAACACTTCCCTTTGTAAAATCAAGTAACAACATTATTTTCCAAACGTTCAAGTTTTCCTAATTTCAAATGTTCAAGTTTCTCATTTTTCGAAAGGTTTCGTAGTTCATAGTATTAATTACTTAATGATATAATTCTCTTTTAAAACCATTTGAGAAACATATGCCTTATATGTGAGTAGGTTATTCTTGTTTATAACAATCTTATAACAATGACCGTGATCTAGGAAATGTAATATCATTTTGTCTAAATCTTAGCTTCTATGCAGATGGAGGTTTCTACTGGTTTATTAATAATTCTTTATTAGTCAATACATTTCCCTTTATTAGCGCTGCTGTGGTTTGTTCGACATTCATTCTTATTTCCGAAATCAGTAAAACATCATTCCTTTGAAAACCAAAATACTCATTACTCACGAATGAGGTTTCACACTTTTTAACAAAATTCACATTAATATAATTAAGTCAAGTCTCTTATCTTTTAAGATCAAGTCTCTTAACTTCTTAAATCAATAAATCATTCTTTTTATCACTCTTAAGCCGTTATACCTAACTTCCCATAAAGCTAGTATAACTCTTGGCTTTTAAAACCAAGTGTTACTCTTAACAAAAGGTTTCTTAATTAACTTTTGAAATACTTGATTCTTTTTATTAGGGCTTAAGTCAAAAGACATTGCCGTAATTATTATTCGGGCTTAAGTCAAAAGACATTGCGTAATTATTATTCGATTAACACCGTACGTCTAGTACTATGTATACTTTAAAATATCATGCTCGAGTATAGGAAGAATCACATTACCTCGTGGCGATTTATCGACTATTAGCAAAAGCGCTCCAGCGTCTTTGTAGTCAGGCTAGCCTTTTCCACCCTCAGAGTAGAATAAGCTACTCGCTACTTGACTATCGCGGTTATACAAGTCTATCAAAGTCTAGACTACTCTGCGATTTAATCTTACGATGTGATTTGATTCAAATCTTTTACGTAATATCCTTACATTCTGATTCAATTCTCTTACATGAATCTTATATTCATTTCCATATTACTACGATATGTAATTTCCAATTACAATAGGGGACAGATATTTACCTCGATAAGCCCATAATTATCCAAGTATAATGTCGATCTGAGCAGCGTTTAGCTCTCTACTCAGGTGCTCGACCGCTCAAACAACCCTTAGAAGTTCTCGCAACTTCTTCTTAATCTTGACCCTCGTGAAGATTTTCCTTAGGGTTTCGGTTTGAGACAAAAGGAGAAAAGGTAGTATTTCAGAGCTCTGCGTATAGAGGTAACTTTGGAATACTACAAGGTATCTGACTAAGGTATTTTGGGTATAGTAACAATCTTTGGAGAGTATTTCTACGAGGGGTATTTATACGAGACAACACCACGAGGAGGGTGTACCTCGGCCAACCCAGGAGGGAAACTCTCGGCCAGGGAGGGCTCTCGGCCAAGGGGGCCTCGCAAAGGGGAGGGACTCTTGGGCGAGACATTACACTAAGGGGAGGAAGAGAGCTTTCAAGACTTAGAAGTTTTGGATGATGAAGTCTTGACTTAGGGGTATTTATAGGAAACTAATGGACAAGATCAAGCCAAGTGGGGGCAAGGTGGAGGGCGAGATTTGCCCAGTGCCACTGCCTCTCCTCAAAACAAGGCACAAAACAAGGCGCAAACATGGCACAAAATAAGCCCTGAACAAGGCCAAAACAAGGCCCCAAATCGTCCCACTAGGCGCCCGGCAGGGTGACAAATGTCGCCTCGTTGATCAAATGCTTCGTCTCTCGGAAAAAAGCAAAAATTAAAAATGACATAGCCGAATTTTCCATCGCCATGAAGTTTTGTAAAGCGTTTAGTCAACGACTCTGTCGGGTGTTGTGCACAAAATAATTCAGCAAGCCTACTTTAAAGTTCAAACTTTTCTCGTCGTCCTCGCGTACATACTCGGAAATACGGGATATAACATGCGATGCGGAATTCTGCGTTCGGCTATCGCCGTGCCTTGCCACTATCACGGCCAATAAGCGGGCGTCTCGCGTAACCCGTCTCGCCGGTTCCTTGCGGTAGGTGCGGCGTCTCGGTGCGTGGCCTCGGTAGAGACCGCTACTCGGCTCGCGACTCCCTGCGCGCGCCTCACAGGCCCCGGTGCCTTTCGTGGGGCATAAGCGGCGCGTAAAAATCGTCGGAGGAGTCGACTTACAACGGCTAGCAGGCGATCTCGGAATGAGAAGAATGAAACCAATCCTAAATATCCGTAGCCTCACGATTATAGATGTGGTGCCTGACACGCCGATAATCGAACTCTACTGAACCGGATGCATGACACCTTTTCGATTAAGCGCTCACGATACCACTTTTGTCACGACCGACAGGGGCGTGGTAGTGCCTTACCGGGCACCCTCGTGATCTGACATCGAGAGAAAATCAGCGGAAATAAAAACATAAACATGAAACAAGAGACATGATAAATAAGCGAGGCCAACCAAAGCGATTTGCATACGTATATATACATAAAAAGCGACGATTATCCATTTTACAAACTGCGCCCTCAGCGGTGCTACGGACCTGCAAGTGACAACAACTATGGCGGGCGGGCCACGCCATACCACAGATGTCTGAGGACCTCTGGACTCGAGGGTAACATAATAAAAGATAAGCCTCAGAAAGCGGGGCTTCCTAACCTGAGCGTGATCACATGGTGAGGATCCTGGCCGATGTACCTCTACTGCGGCATGAACCACGGCCCCAGAAGGAGAGTCGATCTGTGAGTACAGTATGTGGCGAAAAATCGTAAATGAAATCATAACGATCTATATAAAGCAGGAGACATGTATGATAACCCTACAACTCATGCATAAGCGATCGTATCAGTCGAGGACTCGCGCCCTCAAAGTCATCCACCGTACGTGGAACTCCTTCCCAGCGTCGGCGATCTAGGTATAAATCGTGTGGAATCGTGTCTCGGCCCGTCCGTGGGACTCGATAAAGAACCAGGTGGAATCGTGTCTCGGCCGCTTCTCGTGAGACTCGATAAAGAACGGTGGAATCGTGTCTCGGCCCGTCTCAGGACTCGATAAAGAATCGGTGGAATATGTGTCTCGGCCCGTCTCGTAGGACTCGATAAAGAATCGGTGGAATCGTGTCTCGGCCCGTCGTGGGACTCGATAAAAAATCATACATCTGGTCGATCGGCCTCCGTTTGAGAGGCGCGGTGGTATAGAAATCTGATGCTTGCACAAGACTATCACGCATGAACATAGGCAAGTTACACGCGACTTGAAGTACTTCCATTTTATCACAGAAGGCGGTTCTAACCCCGAAGTATTCGTATGTTAAATTCTTTAAAGAAAGATCCAATTCTTTTATAAAGGTCACTTAGATACGTAGTATTATTAAAGCAGTGACTCGCATTTTTAAGTAAGCGAACACTTTCTTTTCTTTTTTAAATCAAGTAACAACATTATTTTCCAAGCGTTCAAGTTTGCCTAATTTCAAATGCTCGAGTCTCTTATTTTAGAAAGGTTTCATAACTTCGTAGTCTTAATCTCTTTTAAAACAATTGAGTAACATATGTCTTATGTGTGGCGTTTATTCTTGTTTATAACAATCTTATTCTGGCCGACCGTGATCTAGGAAATGTAGTACAATTTTGCCTTATCTTAGCTTACATGCGGATGGAGGTTTCTCTTGGTTTTAATAACAATTAGTCAATACATTTCCTTTATTAACGTTGCGATGGTTTGTTCGATACTTATTCTCGTTTAAATCGGTAAAACACTATTCTTTAAAGCCAGTACTCATTACTCACGAATGAGGTTTCTGACTTTTAACAAAATTCATAGTCTTAACATTTCATAAAGCGTCATTTATAAGTTAAGTCTCTTATCTTTTAAGATCGAGTCTCTTAACTTTCTAAAATCTATAAATCGTTCTATTACTTACATAAAGTCGTTATAACTAACTTCCCGTAAAGCTATTATAACACTATATGTTTTAAACCAACAAAACTCGTTTAGCACACGTCGTCTACCGTACTACATAGTTTACAACAATCGTACTAGAACGGATAGGAAGAGGTTCACATCTGCCGCGGCGATTATCGACAAATAGCAAGCGCTCAAGTACTTGACGTCGGCTACTCGTAGCCCAGTAGATCACGCCACGCGTAGTACTCCACTCCTAAAATGGTCATAGTACTTCTATCAAACCTTACTCACCATTGATGACTTATACCAATAAAAAGCCCTCTAATTCTACGGAAAATTAGCGTACTTCCAGGTTTACTCGGCTTTTCCATCTTTCTCAGCGAATAAGCAGTAATATATATACCGTATATATAAGGCGTAATAATTAAACAACGTAAAGAAGGGGATTACACGCCCAAACGGTAACACGGTTTACTATCACGCCTCCGTAATAACAATAAGTAAAAGAAGGGGATTACGCATGGCCGTGCGCGGTTTACTATCACGCGCCATGCAATACAATAATTAAAAAGGGGATCACTGCGCCCCGAAGCGGAGCGATTGAAAAATCTTCCCTTAACGAAATGTAAATCTGATCGATGTAAATACGATCCAAAGTAAATACGATCCAAAGTAAATCTGATCCAAAGTAAATCTGATCCTTAAGTTGGGGTCCTCGGCGACTTTGTCCATTTACTTATCGATTTACTCATTAGTCATCGACTTATATTTCCATTCTTAATATAAGTTATAGTTACTTGTTATTAGCTTCTTGCAAGTAAGATGCGTTTTTACCATTTTAATGGCTAACGGCCAATCCTTTCTTTTAATCAAGTTAACAAGATCCGACTCTTTAAACTTTACTCCATATATTATATACTCATAATATACTTATAATATATGTATAATGACCGATTCACAAGAGGTTAAGATTTACTACCTCAAATAGCCCAAAATCTATCCAAGAACTTAATGTCGCTCCAAGCAAGTCTTAGCTCCAAATCTTTACGTTCCAATCGCTACAAGCAACCCATGAAGCTCACAACCAACTTCTTTGAGATTGACTCAAAGTGAAGAACGATTAGGGTTTTTGTTAAGTGGAGCTCTCGGCCAAGGTGAAGTTTAGAGGTTAGGGGTGTGAAATCTTTTCCAACTCTTGGTACACAATATTCCTAACACCTTAGGGAAGAACACTTGAGTTTAAGAATTGTTGGACAAATTTAGGTCGAGGAATAGCACCGTGGCGAAACACGAGAGCGAGGAGAGAGTATTTGTTCAAGTCTTGAAATGGTTAAGTGTGGAAGTTTTCATCAACTAAGGGTGCATATATAGGACAACGAAGGGCTAGGATGAAGGCAAGTGTGTGGTTGAGATTGGGGACAAGTGTGTGTGGGTCCCATGAGCCACTTGTCCACACAAAATATCTATGAGACTTACGACTTGTCTTGCCACATGCAGCATAATTCGGCCAAGAGCCACCAAGGGGGTGATATGTGTCGCCCTGCTCGTCCAAAATATTTCATCTTAAAATATCCATAAAGGCCAAAATCTAGAAAACAAAGTGGGCCCAAAGCAGTAAATTTCTCCGTGGGCCAGCGTGACCAATTCGGAAATAAAATTCCATAATTCTAATATAATTCGAAGCCTAAATACCAAATCACGGGAATCAATTCCCGTAACGAACCTTTTTCCTTAGCAAAACCGGAAACTTTTAGTCGAAAAATCATCTTCCTTTCTTTCGATATTTACGCCGTATTCTCGTGCGTGCGTCCTCGCATACATACCACGGAACTACGGGGTATAACATTCTTCCCCGAAGCGTTAGTCGAATGTTCCTTCTAAGTCTCCAAGCGTACTTGCGTCGGTATAGTCTTCTTCACTCTTATGCTTACAAGCCGTCGTACCACGATGGCGAGAATATAACATGTGCGCAAAACTCAAATCCAAGCGGCGAGGAATCATTTCTAATCTCACAACAACTCGCTGCGATTTACTCTAAGGCCATTCCGGCCTTGCGATCCGATGCGGTTGAGCGCGTCCACGAACTCGTGCGATGGTTACCTAAACTTGGGCTAGCACCCTCGTGACCCTACCACTGGCGGGACCACCTCGGTGACCCCACCTCGATGCGGGCTGCGGGTTGACGCGAAATGGCCCTCAACCCGACCACTAACGCGCCAAACTCTTGTTCCGATCCGGAACAATCCTGCTAATTTCGTCATGAAAAGCTACCACACGTCTCATACCTCGTGTAATTATCTGCGATATTTTCCACGCATTTCAAGTATTTCGACAAATGCTAGCAGTAAAATCACCCACTCGAGCGACCTTGCATCGAGGTCCTAAGCGTATAAATTCTAATGCTCGCGATTGTCTCGTCCCGGACTTACCGCTTTTCCTAACGGGCCTCTAAATCACGATTTAACATAATGCTATCTGAACATAACACTTAAAATATACTCGTCTTATCACGTATACAAATCTACAGAGGGTTAAGGATATACTGTATCTCTGCTTCACTCTAATCATAGGCACATACTGCGGTATATAGCTATAGAAGGTGATGAACACGCGGCGGCCGAAGGTGAGTCCTGCTGCTGTATCCTTCCTATTAGGACGGTTTCTCATCACATAGCCACGATGGCGCGAGTAAAACAAGCACCGATAAAAAGCGACATTCCCGGGATGGCGCTGCCGGATCGTGCCTGTTGAGAAAACTGAACGACGGCTAGAACCCGTATATCGTGAACGAAGCCACGGAGCCACGACCCGACTCGAATACCGAGCGTCACGAAGGCGCGGAGGACCACCTATCTTGGCGGAGGTGCATAGCTAACTGCCTGAGGCGCCAGCCTCGAAAGTTACCAAAGGACCTGCATTACGGCCTCTTACCTGCGATCTCGGTCATTCGTCGACCCGTCCTCCTCGCGTCGGTCGTAAGCTGCGTGCGGGTAATGTCCGTACGGTGAAGAGCTACGAACAAGCCTCGCGAGTAGTCGTCGAGCGGTGGCGTGGCGGTGCACTCTGTCCTCCATGCTCGGCTACTAGCGAGGACATCAGAGCTAAAGTCGAACTCACGTTGTACTCCCGAGCCGTCGCCTCTCTGTCTCGGCGTAATCATCGGCGCGTCCTCGCCATCTGCGGAGGCGAAGTGGGCGAAATGCCTCGAGAACTCGTCCCGAATAGCTGGGCGCATGCTCCCCGGGACAACTCCCGTAGATCAAACCGATCATTGCGGTATGTCGCGCGGCCGATTGAACCTAGGACCAGCGACTCGGTCTCGAAGCCTTGATCACTCTCGTGATCGTTGTAGCTGTCGGATGAACTCCTGCGGATCATCCTCGGTCCTCGACCCGTAAAACTGCGGCGGTGCGGCTCGAAAGTCGCGTCCTAAAACTATCCGATCGCGGGTGAACTACGGGTAATCTTGCGGTACGAGTGCTGCGTCCGGCCTATCCCGTGCGCTTGTCACTATCACGGCCAATAAGCGGGCGTCTCGCGTAACCCGTCTCGCCGGTTCCTTGCGGTAGATGCGGCGTCTCGGTGCGTGGCCTCGGTAGACGCGCTACTCGATCGCGACTCCTCTGCTGCGCGCCTCACAGGCCCAGGTGCACTTCGTGGAGGCATAAGCGGCGCGTAAAAATACGTCGGAGAGTCGACTTACAACACGGCTCTACAGGCGCGATCTCGAGAATGAGAATAATGAAACCAATCCTAAATATCACGTAGACTCACGATTATAGATGTGGTGCGCAACACGCCGATAATCGAACTCTACTAGACGCGATCTGTAGACAACTTTTCGAGATTAAGCGCTCACGATACCACTTTTGTCACGACGGCAGGGGCGTGGTGATGCTACCGGGCACCCTCGTGATACAACATCGAGAGAAAATCAGCGGAAATAAAAACATAAACATGAAACAAGAGACATGATAAATAAGCAGGCCAAAAGCAGTTGCATACGTATATATCGTAAAAACCGACGATTATCCATTTTACAAACTACGCCTGTGAGTGCGATTATAGACCTCTGAAGTGACAACAACTATGGCGGGACGGGGCCGCCATACCACGAATGTACAAGGACCTACTGGACTCGAGGGTAACATACTAAAGATAAGCCTCAGAAGAAATGGGGCTTCCTAGCATTGAGCTGTGATCCATGAGCGAGGATCCTGACCAGATGTACCTCTACTGCGGCATGAGCGGCCCCGAAGGAGGTCGATGCAACGGTACCAAGTATGTGGCGAAAAATCGTAAATGAAATCATAACGATCTATATAAAGCAGGAGACATGTATGATAACCAACTGACTCGTAACATAAAGCGATCGTATCAGTCGAGGACTCGCGCCACGAAGTCATCCTCGTGCGTGGAACTCCTTCCGCGCTGCCGTGATCTAGGTATAAATCGTGTGGAATCGTGTCTCGGCCCATCCGTGGGACTCGATAAAGAACGGTGGAATCGTGTCTCGGCCCGTCGTGAGACTCGATAAAGAACAGGTGGAATCGTGTCTCGGCCCGTCTCGTGGGACTCGATAAAGAATCGGGTGGAATCGTGTCTCGGCCCGTCTCGTGGGACTCGATAAAGAATCATATATCTGGATCAGTAGGCCCTCGTTGAGAGAGCGGTGGTATGAAATCTGATGCTTGACAAGACTATCACCCATGAGAACATAGGCAAGTTACCATGACTTGAAATCTTCCGTTTTATGCAGAAGGCGGTTCTAACCCCGAAGTATTACGTATGTTAAATTCTTTAAAGAAAGATCGATTCTTTTATAAGGTCACCGATACGTAGTATTAAAAGCAGTGACTCGCATTTTAAGTAAAGCGAACACTTTCTTTTTTTTTTAAATCAAGTAACAACATTATTTTCCAAGCGTTGAGTTTGCCTAATTTCAAATGCTCGAGTCTCTTATTTTAGAAAGGTTTCATAACTCATAGTCTTAATCTCTTTTAAAACAATTGAGTAACATATGTCTTATGTGTGACGGTTTATTCTTGTTTATAACAATCTTATTCTGTGACGACCATGATCTAGGAAATGTAGTACAATTTTGCCTTATCTTAACTTATGCGGATGGAGGTTTCTCTGGTTTTAATAACAATTAGTCGATACATTTCCTTTATTAACGTTGCGATGGTTTGTTCGATACTTATTCATTTTAGAAATCAGTAAAACACTATTCTTTAAAAGCAGTACTCATTACTCACGAATGAGGTTTCATGACTTTTAACAAAATTCATAGTCTTAACATTTCATAAAGCGTCATTTATAAGTTAAGTCTCTTATCTTTTAAGATCGAGTCTCTTAACTTTCTAAAATCTATAAATCATTCTATTACTTACATAAAGTCGTTATAACTAACTTCCCGTAAAGCTATTATAACACTATATGTTTTAAACCAACCAAAACTCGTTTATGCGACGTCGTCTACCGTACTACATAGTTTACAACAATCGTGCTAGACGGATAGGAAGAGGTTCACATACCTCGCGGCGATTATCGACAAATAGCAAAGCGCTCGAAGTACTTGACGTCGGCTACTCGGTAAGCCAAGTAGATCACGCCACCGTAGTACTCGCTCTAAAATGGTCATAGTACTTCTATCAAACCTTACTCACCATTGATGACTTATACGATAAAAAAGCCCTGCAATTCTACGGAAAATTCGGCGGTACTTCCGGTTTACTCATTTTCCATCTTTCTCCAAAGCGAATAACGTAATATATATACCGTATATATAAGGCGTAATAATTAAACAACGTAAAGAAGGGATTACCGCCCCAAGCGGTACGCGGTTTACTATCACGCCTCGTAATAACAATAAGTAAAAAGAAAGATTACGCATGGCCGTGCGCGGTTTACTATCACGCCTTCGTACAATACAATAATTAAAAAGGGGATCACGCCCGAGCGGCGCGATTGAAAAATCTTCCCTTAACGAAATGTAAATCTGATCCGATGTAAATACGGTCCAAAGTAAATACGATCCAAAGTAAATCTGATCCTTAAGTTGGGGTCCTTGGCGACTTTGTCCATTTACTTATCGATTTACTCATTAGTCATCGAACATATTTCCGTTCTTAATATAAGTTATAGTTACTTTGTTATTGGCTTCTTAGCAAGTAAGATACGTTTTACCATTTTAATGGCTAACGGCCAATCCTTTCTTTTAATCAAGTTAACAGATCGACTCTTCCAAACTTTACTCATATATTATATACTCCATAATATACTTATAATATATGTATAATGACGATTCACATAGAGGTTAAGATTTCTTACCTCGAATAGCCCAAAATCTATCCAAGAACTTAATGTCGCTCCAAGCAAGTCTTAGCTCCAAATCTTTACGTTCCAATCCGCTACAAGCAACCCATGAAGCTCTGACCAACTTCTCTTCAAGATTGACTCCAAAAGTAGAAGAACAAGGGTTTTGTTAAGTGGAGCTCTCGGCCAAGGTGAAGTTTAGAGGTTAGGGGTGTGAAATCTTTTCCAACTCTTGGTACAAAATCTTCCTAACACCTTAGGGAAGAACACGTGAGAGTTTAAGAATTGTTGGAGAAATTTAGGTCAAGGAATAGCACCGTGGCCGAAACCATGAGGCAAGGGAGAGAGTATTTGTTCAAGTCTTGAAATGGTTAAGTGTGGAAGTTTTCATCAACTAAGGGTGCATATATAGGACAACCGAGGGCTAGGATGAAGGCAAGTGTGTGGTTGAGATTGGGGACAAGTGTGTGTGGGTCCCTGAGCCAACATCCACACAAAATATCTAGCAGACTTGGCGGCTTGTCTTGCCAACTTATCTAGCATAATTCGGCCAGAGCCACCTAGGGGTGACACGTGTGCCCTCACTGCGTCAAAATATTTCATCTTCGAAAATATCCATAAAGGCCAAAATCTAAAACAAAGTGGGCCCCAAGCCAGTAAATTTCTCGTGGGCAGCGTGACCAGTCGGAAATAAAATTCCATAATTCTAATATAATTCAAAGCCCAAATACCAAATCGAATCAATTCCCGTCAACGAACCTTTTCCTTGAAAACCGGAAACTTTTCCGTGAAAAATCACGTCTTCCTTTCTTTCGATATTTACGCCATTATTCTGTCGTGCGTCCTCCTCATACATACCACGGAACTACGGGGTATAACATTCTTCCAGCCCAGCCCGGCGTTCGTCAGAATGTTCGCCAGAATGCATCGGCGCGATACTGGCGTCGGTCCATAGTCTTCACTGCTTAATACTTATGAAAACCGATCATGCTTTTGCAATGGCAGAATATAACGTAATGAAGCTTCAAATCCAAAGCCAGCGAGGAATCATTTCTAATCTCACAACCGCTCCGCGCAAGCCCGATTTACTCTAAGGCCGTTCCGGCCTTCACGATCCGATTACGGTTGAGCAGCGTCCGCGAACTGCGTCACGATGGTTACACAAACTTGGG